>APFE031394212.1:122968-223656 GCA_000404065.3 Pinus taeda | reverse complement strand
CGAAAACACTAGTTGGTGATGAAATCCAACGTCGCAGAGTTCGATATAGAAATAGCGATTGGAACAGTTACCCCAGCAACCTGCTTAATGAATAGACTAGACCAAGTTTCTCCACTTTAACCGTCTCGAGTGAAGTGAACCCCCTAGAAAATCCAAGTGAGTCTAGCCGACGTCTGCTCCAGGTATAGTGGGATATTCCCTCCACCGTCACCTTGGGTAGAATCCTAAGATACTAGTCACTAAGGTCACCAACAGCAACAAATACACCTGGGGGAATAGTCTACGCTCCGAAAGCACGCAAGGGCAGAGTATCAAGCTCAATCCCCTTACCGGCTCCTTGACATAATCCAAGGTTTACCGATAAGTGACCCCAGGCTCCTCGACAATGGTTAATTCAAGGTTTACCATTTGTAATACGTGCGTGTCTAGCGTCGTTCCCAACGAGGGAGGATTGATCCCCTCACTGGTTCGGACACAAGCTCGTGCTTCTCCTTTAAGAGGAGCTTTCCCAGAGCATAAATGTAACAGTTGGATTTATCCTACCACAAGATAAGCTACTTGTTTGGTTTTACTGTCTTAGAGAGTTAATTACTCTCCTACTCCAAGACACTAGCCTAAGCTATGTTAGTGTATCAGAGCCCTAGAAATGTAAAAATTACTAGATGAATTTTAATTAAGCGATGTGTTATTAAGGCTGTTATTACTCAAATGGGTAAATGGATACGAAACCAATGGTGTTATGACCCGACTCAAAACTGAATGCAATCGAATATGATAATGTAA
This sequence comes from Pinus taeda, assembly GCA_000404065.3. Taxonomy (NCBI): domain Eukaryota; kingdom Viridiplantae; phylum Streptophyta; class Pinopsida; order Pinales; family Pinaceae; genus Pinus; species Pinus taeda. The sequence goes on along the minus strand of APFE031394212.1, from coordinate 222,873 downwards.
TCTTTTCAATTCGATGAATCCTAACTAAAGGAGAGAGTTTCCATTCACTTCCAACAATGCAAAAAATTGATCACTAAGAGAAAATATAACAAATTCTCTAATGCACTAATTTCATCAAGAAAAAATAATGCAAATCAATTTCAAATCAATTGCAAATCCCCAGCAGAGTCGCCATTTTGTTAGGCGGAAAGAGTCAATTTTGCGGACAAAACCAACCTCCCTAGAAGCTTAAGGCTTTCTAGTGACAAACAAGACAATTAAGAACAATCCTTCTCTAAATATGCATTTATCATATAAGAAATCAAGTGTTTAGATCCTACCTGTAGTCCAACGCTGTTGTAGTAGTCGAGCCTCGTCGATCCGGATGAGCTCCTCCTTCTCTCTGAAACCTGCATTCACTAACAATAAAACGATTAAATAGCACTTGAATATCTCATAAAATAAAACATATTTAACATACAGACCAAGGAGTATATGAAACAACTCATAAATAACAAATTGTTGAGAAGAATGGACTTATTTGTATTAATAGGAAACAAAAGAAACCATTACAACCTGAGCCTTGGTGTTTTACAGGTCCCTCCTAGGGTCCAGCAGGAGTTCTCCTTTACTTTCATAAGCTCACCCACTTCCAAATGAAACAAGAAAGGATGGGAATCTCTCCTCACAAGCTTCTACAAGGAAGTCCTAATTCTAGCAGCATCTACCCTTAGGAATATTTAGCTTTCAACCTCCCTCCCTTCTGGCCCAATGCCTATATTTATAGTGCTCTAAAGGAAGTTCATCAGGTCCACCATCAATGGGATAAGCCCCTCTTTGGATGGGATAGCTCCCCTCTTGATGGGATAAGTTCCTCTTTCATAGGGATACATGAACCATCTGGAGGCGCTCAATACATGTCGAACAAGCTTCTAGAATGCTCTAGAAATGACCACAAGTAACTTTTTTGAAGTGAAACTCGCACCTTTTGACCTTTACAGGAGTACGCACCCACCCCTTTACAGACAGAGCGTACAAGTATGCAGGTAATGTGAACTTGAGGTGCGTACACGCAGGTAAGGCTAAGAGAAACTGCGTAACCAGAGTTAATTGATTTTTAAAGACTTTCTCTCTTTCTTGAAGTTTGACATGGAGAGCAGAGGTATGAGACTTGCGAAGGAGGAGAGTATGATAGTTGATGGAGCCATACTAACTGCAAATAGTCATGGCGACAAATATTAGTGTAACAGAAGCGATGACTTCTTGTTCATTATGATGAAGTTCGTGTGGAGCATAGTTCGCTTTCCTATGTCAAGCTCCTTAAAAAATGAAACTAGGTCTGGTCGAGCATAGTTCATGATCTTGTGTCAATCTCGTTAAAAAATGAAACAAGGGTTATGAGGATAGTTCTTGATTCTGTGTCAACCTCATTAAAAAATGAAACAACTCCCTTTCCAAATCGAGTCTTTTGATTAAGATCTCGTAAAATACAAGTCGAGTCTTTCCAAGATCTCAAAAGTGAACCTTCATTCCATCCACTTTGTTGAATGCAATGAAGCTTGGGGGGAATGTACCTCATTTTGCGTCATTATGCTGGGGGCATGCGAACTTATAACAAGCATAGTTTTTCGTTTCAAGCTTGTGTAAACATGAAACCGAATCCAAGCAGAATTCTACATGGTTCAAGCTTGTGTAAAAATGAACCCATACCTAATTCACATCTTGTGATTGCCGCCTATCCTCTCAATTATGCTAGATGACCCTTGGTTGTTTCATTCCATTGACACCATCTCTTTGGCCAATCATATGCTTTCACTTGCTTGTTTTCCTTTCCCGAGGGACCGCGACAATGAGTGGTTTTATTAGCCAGTCTCTTGACCATTACATGTTTTGAGCAGTTCCACCATTTCTGGAACCAGTTGCTACCCTTTATACCACTCGTTCCTCTAGGACGAGTCACCTTTAAGCTCTTTCCTGACTCGTAAAATATGAAAAGATTTCCGAGTATTTTTTCCCTTTTTGACTCGTTAAAGAGAATAAAAATAGAGGTTTGCTTTCAGCTCTTTTCTGACCGTTTAAAGATGAAAGATTGCCGAGTTATTCCTCTTGACTCGTTAAACGTAAATAAGAGGCGGTCGTCTTTAAACCCTTTTCCGACCGTGTAAAGACAAAAAGATCGTCGGACCCTTATCGTTTCAGGTTCATTAACGGTTACGAAGCAACGTGGTTTCGATCGCTTTTTTACTTTTTCAGGTCGACATCACTACTCATGGAAAGTACTCCTCGATCGCAATGATCGGGCGGTTCTTTCGAGCATTGCTTTATAATTTTTTAGGCTCGAGAGACATAACTTTATGAAAAAGGACACCCTTGGAGTTTCCGTTTCTGCTATCTTTTCAAACTCTCTAAACATGAAAAGGTGTCGAGTTCTTCCTTTGTCAAACTCGTTAAAACTTAATGACATCAGATTCCGTCGAAATGACGCCTTTCAAGCATATGCTATCCCCTTCAAGCTTGTCATCAAAAAATAACTGGGGTACTCACCAGAAATGGTGGGGAAAATGGAACCACAATTATTATCGCGTCAGTAATATGTCACTCTTGAACATGGCACTTGTCTACATTCGTGTCTGTGTGGGGACATCTCATCTTGTTTTTACACTTGCCTCTGTGGGTTTGGGTTATCTTGTTTGACCTCTCATCTGCTCACTGCCCTGTCACCATGACCCCTGATCATTTGATGTCAAATACTTCCAAGTCCACTGTCATTCCGCCAATATGTTCAAGAGAAGTTGACCTCTGCAGAATACTCAACCTCCCTCTGATACCTCACATAATCCTGATTCACAAACATCTTATCCTTCTCTGTCTCGTGTCGATGATGTGCGAACATTATGGCCCACCTTCGATTAAGGTCACTTCCTATCGACTTCAGCTCATTATCTAGGAAGTTGACTTAGAGACTCCCTTCAGGTGCCTTGGAACTTGCATGCCTCAATGGCAGGTTCTTCGTGTTCGACACGAGTTTTTCATCATTGGCCTCCGATCGAATGATTCTACAGGTGTTTGATGCCAGCTCATTGATTCGCACGCCGTAGATTGTACCTGTTATCTCAAAATCAGGCCCTGGAAGGCTACAGACCAGGAAGACTTCAAGTAACTGTTTCAAACCAATCTTTTATCTAAGGCTTAGCCTCCTTAGCCTGAGAGGGCTCTCTCAGAGGATTTAAGAATTTGTGATTAGGATTAATATGGCTAACTCTTTGTGAAACAAATAGGAATGAGGCTGGTGGAATGAAAATTAACAAGCATCCATTGGGCTTATGGAGTCATATGTCATTTAGCATTAATAGTAGAATTGGCTTTGCAATAAAAACAAGGCATTTAGATTTCAATATAAACAGAGTACACCAAATAGAAAAGGACAGTCTATGAGTATGTGAAGGAAATTATAACACTGCAAGTGATTTCTAAGTGATCAAATACTCATAATATTGTAAACCACATGAAAGGACAACAACAAGGACACATACATTTAAATCTCTATGATTCTTGAGCAGCAAAATCCAATACTGTATTACCAAAGAAACAGAGCTTTTACATAAGCTTAATAACAGAGCTTTTTACATAAACTTCCAACCCTGGTTACATTGCTCTTTCTCCTATATATAGAGCTCTTTACATAACTTATATTCCTCCTCAATAATGAGGGGAATTCGAATTCATCCTACTATGACACCTATTGATACTTAAAACTAACTATTAAATGCAAATGACACCTAATTAGCAATCCTAGAGACCTAATACAACTAGGAGTGTAACTCCTTATCATGATTACAACAACCTTATCTAAGAATTTAAAGAATTCTTTGAAAAAATTTCATCCTCAAGAAGTCGAATTTGATGAAGCCTCCCACGTGGTCATCTGACTGCTGAAGACAAACCCTAGAAAGTAGGGAACATGTTTCCATGTTTTTAGGTTTAGGATCCCTGAACATGGCACGTGGAGAAGAGCCTTTATCTCCTCATCCATGACACATTTCTCAAAACTGAAGGAGGTTTTTGTATTCCATGATGTCTAGAGTAAAAACCTCTCTTTGTTTTTTAAAATACTTCTCCAGTTGTCCTGAATATATCCTTGAAAAACACGTGTCAAACAAGCAAAATCCGTTATCTGAATTTTGGGTTTCAAAGAAAGCTTATTATCTCCCAACTGAAAACACTTATGAAGAAAGTGTGATAGGTTATTGTAGCTAGAGCATTGATGAATAGAAATCTCCTTTAGAATTCCAAAATACCTTTTCATGTGACTAGACACTGATCTTGAAAAAGACTGCTAAAACCAAAAGACCAAGCTTGACTTTCAGCAGTTTCGTAGCGCAAGTTTAACCATATATTCCTCCCACCTCAGAATGGATGTGAAGAAAATGAAAGAGGTTTTTTTAGTTCAGCGTGTTAGGAAGAAAACCCTCTTTCAGTTTGCAAAATTGAGTTCTAATCTGCTCAGGAAAGCTTCTGGAAGTTAACTAGTAAAAACAGTTTTTCTGCTAAAACAGGTCGTGCTATGAAAACACTGGTTTCGTAGCGCAAAATAGGATTTTTACACTGTCTGTGCTACAAAAATGTGGATTCATAGCTAGTTTCAAAATTTCTCCAAAATTATGTGAGATATGACTTCTAAACACATGGTGAGGCTTCTAGGACATGGAATGAGGCTGTCAAACTTTATTTGAAGATGGACATGAGACTCTAACCCTATGACTTAGACTCTAAAACATAAAAATGACTTTACCATGACTGATACAAGAATTGAGAAACCATGTAAGTTGTCCAAATTTTTTAAGGAAGTTTTACAGTGATAACAGTACCTATAGTACCTTGAGGGCCATTGTCATTATTGGTGGTACCTCTCGCGTCTGTTAACAGTTTTCATCATTGACTGGTAATCAGACGATGTTCTTGCATGTTTGACTTTGACTCCCATATTCACATGCTTGAACTTGTACTTTGTTCAGGTCAAGGTGGAGTACAAGACCCTGGATTTTTTCTGTTAGAGATCCAGGTTGCGATTTTGTGGATTATTATGATCATCGCATGACTCATTCACTGGATGGCTACGACCATGCCTGAGTCTATTTATCAATCCTCACTAGATGGCTGCATCCATACCTTGGATCTAGATTTTTATGTACTCTGCTATGGATGGCTGTGCCCATACCACATACATCATGTACTTGAGATATCAGTTGTACTTCTTCATGCAGGTTCTCCAACGGCAGTGTTTTTCAGTTGGCCATGTTCTTGTAAAGCATTTCACCCCTCTCTCTCTCTCGGGACTCATGCTTTAGGGGGCATCTGTTACACAGTAATTTGTCACCGTCCCTGTTACCCCTTCTCCCACACCTTGGAGGACTCGTTCTAAGACCTGTGAGAAGTGACATGACCTGGAAACACTTGCATTGTATTCCCCTAGACATGAAATTCATATACCCTGAAGACACCTTCTGCAAAATACCCATAAAAATAACCCTTTTTCCATTGGCGCGGTTCCACTGTGTATCACTCATGCCAATGGGGAAAATCCTCCAAAGAGGGCATGCCAGCTGGCGCTCTGTCTCAGAGTCGCACTCGTGCTAGCCAAGTTGGGTAATGTTTTTAACAAACAAACATCTGAAGGTTCTTCCTAACCCACTCATAAACTGAATCTATCTTGAGTTGGTTTAGTTTGGCTTCGAATCTCCATAGGAGGGAAGTAGTTCTCCACCTCTCATGGAAGCTTCTTAGTGATAAAGCCAATCCCATGAATATTGTGGATAATCCTAACTCCTCCTCTATCTATAAAAGATTGTCCTTTTTCCTTTGACAAGTTAGTCTCCAAGTTCCAGAATTCCAAATATTGAGAATTTTTAAGCTCATGCTATAAGAAGCCTTCTTCATTCCCATAAGGCTAAATCTAAAGTGAGGAGATTCTTGTCCAAGTAACCAAGGAGAGAGAGGCTTGTTCCTCATTCCCAACAAGGTTTGCAAGGCATGTGCTGCTGATCACCCAACCAAAGGAGGATTTGATGTCAGAACTATGGTTGTATTCTTCTTTGTTTATCAATAATAGACGACTACCATTATGGTTCCACTCTTATTGTCTTTGTAATGATGATTGAGTTATATCCTTTCTGACTGATATATAGTTGCATCTATTGGATTTTATGCTTGTATTTGTGTCGTTCTTTGCATGTGCAGGTGTCCATTCACAAGGATCATGGGGATCGTGACCAGCCAGAGTAAAGGAATAGGAGCGACGACTCTTCTACAAGTACTAGCGTTGGAATCCAGGTAGACCCTCGTCATCGATCTTTTATTTTCAATTAGGAACCTGCGTGTTAGCATTGTTTGATTGTTGTTAGACCCCATTTGGGCTAGTAGGGATCGCCTCTGTCTGCAGAGGGGATTTACCTCCACAACAGTCTTTGTCATGCCCTTGACCCTTGCATTTCAGGTGTTAGTGTCAATATATGCATACTTCCATTAGGGATCAAATCTACTCTTTGCATTTTCATTGTAAGTGTCTCATACTGAAATTTTTTATTATTCCACTATGTCATGCCCAAAAATGATCCATTGATGGTTGTCTTCTTCTTCTCAGAAAATCTAATTTTCCCTCATCAAGTATATTTGCTGACCCATCTTCATGTTTCATTCAATTATGGTTTTAGTTATATTAATTTTAGAGTTAAGGAAGTCATGTCTCCATTCAGTCTTAGGGCTCATTTCCAAGGTCAAAAGCTTTTTTTAATTGCAAATAAAGGGTAGCAAAGGGATGAGGAAGACCAATAAACAAATAATGGTTGGTAGTTAGTCATGGTTACTGTACTAAATCCTTATTTCACTAATGTAATTTTCATCTCAAAAACTTTTTTTTTTTAGATGAAAACAAAGTATTTTAGTTTGTTCATATTTTTGATGTAATTCAAGTCATTTTATGTAATAATTGTTCCCATAAGCTACCCAAGGCACTTCTCCTTGCTACAAGAGAGTAATCATTGAAGAATCAACTCAATCAAAGCATCATACACCTAGAAAGAGATAAAGAAAGAGAAGCATCAGACAGAGATTTGAAAACAAAGTAAAAAGTTCCAAAGAAACATTATAAAGTGGGATTTTCTAAGGAAAAATCAAACTCATCCTCTATATAATATTTAAAAATCATCTTTCAAACTTTATCAGCTCGTTTGCACCCTAAGCTCTCATTGGTAAAGAGGAAATTGAGTGAAAAATTGAAAAAATCAAGAAGACGCTACGCATTTTAGTTGGATGTTGCGCACTGGGTAGAGTCGCTACGCACTTGAGTGTGGCACTACGCGACTATGCAATGAAGGGCACGTTTGCCTGACCGAGCCAGAGAAAATTTCAGTGGCACTACGCGTGTGTGCATTGAAGGGCGCATTTGTCAAGGACATTATGCACTGGCACTTGGTGCTGTGCATTTTGCCAGTAAAGCCTGGAAAATGCTAGGAGCGCCAAAATACCACTTTTCTTCATCTCCTCAAGCTACAAAGGCTTCTATTACCTGCATACAACAAGTAAGTGGCCCAGTATCTCTTTTTCTCCAGCAATTAAGCAAGTTGGCACCCCAAATTTTAAAACCCTGGAAAGCTTTATTGTATGTTTCCAAAATCATCTATTTGATCATAATTACAACACTTCATAGACTTTGTCACCCATAAATCATCCTTGCCTATAATTCATTCAATATCCCTCACTATTTCACTCATATTGATCAACATATCAGTCCCTCAGTCTTCACCTTAAAAACATGGCAGAAGAGGGTCACACTAGTTCAGAAGAAGGGGAAAGACAGTCAAGGAGGCCAGCCAAGAAGGGAGAGAGAATTATCTGATTTGAACCCACTAATACCACAGAACTAATGGCATCACCACTTACAGTGTCATGTTTCAAGTACATGGGTTGTTTTCAGTTTTTCCAAAGGGTTGAAAGGGTGAATTTTCATCAGCAGTTAACCAAGCATTTCATCCTCAATTCGCAAAACAACCAAGTCACTCTAGCCAGGGTCACATTCACTATATCTCCTACCATCATATCATAGGCCACTGGAATTCCAAATGTAGGAGAGAAATGGTTCAAGCAAAGAAATCTGCCTGACAGTTTTTATGAGCCATATCTTAAAACAAGGTTTTAAAATGATAAGAAAAAAAATTTCCCTTTCTCTTATCTCTTAGACAAGTATGTGCCATTAATGAAGATAATCATGAGGTATTTCACATGTGAGGGCAGGTTTTCCAGACTCTACTCATATCATATGAGGCTTCTCATGCACTTTACCAGAGTAAGAATGCTCAATTTGCCATATTAACTTTTCAAAAGTATTGACAAGATGACATATATTACTCAGAAAATGGATCCAACTCATTAGATGCATAGTATTTTCCATCATTCTCTTATCAAAATGATAGTTCTCCATCACTTAGATCAACTAGGAATTGCTTGGGAGACCTTCATAGCTAATGAAATATTCAATGAACCACCTACTCGGCCAGTTCCCCGCATTCCTCCATCATCCTCCGCTCATCAGTCTACTTCTTCTCATCCACCACAGCTTACTTATTACTCATCCTCAATAAATCATTCTTCACTAGCCAACTCCACACCATCTACATCACCATTTCATGTATCCATGCATTCACCCAATAGAGATGATGATAGTGATGAGGAACATGATGAGCATGATGGCAATGAGGGACATGACTGAGCATGGTCAGAGTAGTATACCATAGAGGAATAGTTTGCAGCCATTTTCTTTCACCTATCAGAGGGGAAAGAGGTAGGTGTCTACACCATGGAAAGTTAGAGGGGCCTTGCCTTTGTCATCAGCATTACAAGTTAAAGGAAAAGAGAAAATGGTGGAGGAAGCAGAGGTCAAATAACAATGTGAAAAACATGACACTAAAAAGGAGTTTCTCCTTGTGAACATAGATGATGACGAAAAAGACAAAATCACTTAGGTTGTCTTGAAAGCAAAGGATACCAGAATCAGGAAGCTTGAGACCAGTTTACAAAGGGCCAAATATACCATCTCCTTTTATGAGCAAGAGAACAAGCAACTAGAGGTCAAGCAGGAATTGATGAAAACGAAGTACATCAAGGCAAAGAGGGAGGCTGAGAATGCCAAGTTTCAGCTTGATGAGGCTTATGGAGATTATGGAGAGCTGGATAATGAATAAGGATAGAGAAAAAGACCAAGAACAATATTATTAAAGAGACCCTTAGAGCTTGAAAGGCAAAAGGAGGCAGAATTGGAGGAGTAGCTCACTTTAAATGAGCAATTGGTCAAGGACATAGCTGAGAATAGAGAGGCTTGGCTTGAGAAGTTGAACACACACTTGGATACCCTCTTAGACAAAGAAATCAGAGATGTTGAGATACAAAGGAAGATGGCCAAGTATTATGCACGGAGGAACCAAGTGGCAAGGAGCAAGCTCAAAAGAGCTCATGAAAAAATTGACAAATTGACTAAGCAAGAGGAGAGGAGGAGACTTCACATACTTAATGAGGCATCCCTACATGTCTCTAACATTTTATTAGTCATACAAATACATTTTTGGGCATGTTGAACCATTTTTTAGCTTCAAGGAAATTGTTGTGTTTTTCAGTCTAGTTTTTGCACAGTCATGGAGGGAAAACACGACGGTCTTTTTTGAGACATCCAATCAGAAATAAGTCAGAATTTTTGGGTTTCTAGTGATGGCTACATATGCCCTGTACATTTTCTAAGAATTTGAAGGAAAACTGGTTGGTCAAAAGGTTAAAAAACAGCCAAAAAAATTACTTTTATGCCCTCTTTTTGGCCTGGGTGCTGTGCGCTGAGCAGTGTTGGGAGATTTGGTTTTTGACTGGGAAAATGAAATCAAAATTCATAAATTCAATTGGTTCTAGAAATCATATAGTCATATATTTCCAAAAATCTATTGTGGGCCAAATTTGGACATCGGGAAAGCCTTCAAAAGTGCAGCTAAAGTTGAAGGGCGCACCTGCACTTGGCACTACGCGTTTGACACTTTGCCCAAAATTTTGCAGATTCGACCTAGATTTCATGTCTACCATGACAGATGATGTTTTTACCCTTGTAATTGATAATTTGAATGTAATTATAATTCTTATAAAGCTTACTAGGGTAGATTCGTTAGGTAAAACAAATTTATGAGGTGTAATGTATCAGTTTGTTTGGATTAGGGGGGAGTCACTTTAACCACCCCATTTTCTTGTTAGAAGTTCAAATTTTGTTGGAAACAGCTCTTCCTCTCATGGATTTGACTCCCTAACCTTAGGATGATTTTTTTTGGGTCTATATGTTGCTTTTCCTCAGTTATTGTAGGTGTTGGACTTAGTGGGATGCTTATGTTTTGATTAGATATCATTTTGTATCAATTACAGTAGGAGATTAATGAAAAATTGCATCTATTTCTTTGGGATCCATGTGGTATGATGCTTAGATTAGTTTTTATTTTTTATTCATGTGTTAGAATGTATTGTTGATTCCATTTCATCATTTCATTGACTTTATGTGAATGTATACAAGTCTGAAAGGTAGAATCCATATCTTTTATGCTCTGTTTTGGGTAGACATTTCACAGTCTGTGTTTTCTTCAGTTTAGGAAGAATCCATGTGGTTTACATTCTCTTTCTATCTCCTCACCTATCTTTCCACCTTATCCATCAAACCCTAAGGTTTTGATCATTGTGCCTACCTTTCCCCATCGAACACCCTGCAGTTTTGACCTAAGTTCCTTGCCCTAATTGTTTGGCTATTTCTAATCCAGCAAAACCCTTCAAACAAATGAAATAAAATCAAAACCCCGTGCTACTATAACTAGCCTAATATCAATTTCTTGATCCAGTCATTTTGGATGATATCCTTGCAGAGAGAACCCTCTTCTGGCTTAGTAGGGCTAGCTACTTGGCTAAGTGTGGTTTGTGGTTACCCCAAAATTGCCTTATTCAGCCTGAGCTTCAATCCAGGTGCTAACATAGTGGTGACCATACTGGGGAAAAAAAGATCAAAAATTAATCACCCCGGTAAGCTATTTTGTTTAAATTCTTAAGCTTGTGGATAATGATTTTTAGAATTTAATCATAGCCTGAATTGGAAAGTTGTAAAGAAATATCTTGATTTTCAAAATTAGACATACTAGCTTCCAGAAAATACACCAAATCCAATTCAGATCCGAATTCTCCGACCATTGTCAATGATCCTCAAAACATTGACCAAAAATATAAGAAAGTTGTAGAGAGATCTAGTTTAACCAGAGAACAATCAAATAAGGATTTCATTCCTAGAGCTAATTCACTCTCAAGAAGGTTAGAAACTTTGCAGGACATTGAGTTTGATATTAATTTTGAGCAGAGTTTATTTCATAGTAAATATTTAAATTGGATTGATCAGACAATTTTTGATTCCTCTCTATCTCTTCATAACCTCGTTGAAGATTTGTTTTCACACAATGAATCAGGGTCACAACTTATTCACACTCTTGATCTCTCATAGAACTTTTCTTCAAACTTAAACACTTGGGTGCAAAATAAGATTCATAGGCCATCTTTCAAATTTCGAAATACTTCCATTGCATCTACTACCACTCAAACTATCCCTCATCCTCCACCTTCCTCTTCACAGACTATTCACACCACTCAGACTATTGTTAATCCCTCTTTGATTATACCGAATATCCCATTCCCTATTTTAAATCCACCACCTCCTCCACCTCTAGTTATGGCTGCTCGATATGCACCCCTTGTTTTTCCTCAAAATTTTGGTGCCATGCCCCCTGATTATCAAACCAAAATACCTTTTTTCGACAGCACTCAAACTATTATAGCTCAACAGCACGTAGACAAGATGAATGATTTCTTTGACCTCTATGAAGTTGAAATTGAATATGTGATGATGAGGCTATTTGTACAAAGTTTTGGAGGAGAAGTTTGGAAATGGTTCATAGCCCTACTAGCAGCTTCTATGCCTACTCTACCTGTCCTTTAGAGATAGTTCCTAGATCGGTGGGAGGTGAAGAAGAATCCCCTTCAGATTTTTTCCGAATATGAGAACATCAAAATAAATGTTGGCGAGAGCATGCAAGACTATTGTGTGAGATTTAATGTAGTACACAATGCTATTCCTACAAATATCAAACCACTAGAGGGATTAGCTTTTCTTAAGTTTCCAGATGGGTTTGCTGCTGATATGGCATATCAGTTACGTGAACGTGATCCTACAACTCTAGAAGACATGCAAAAGAATGTTGTGAGCGTAGAAGTGAACTTGCTAGCCAAAAGAGAAAGAATGAGATCAGAGAAAAGAGTGACTATGAAAGAAGAAACATCTACTTCAGATTCAAAAATGGATACATTGATTCGAACAATGGAAAGGATGGTTGACCAGTTGTCCATCTTAGACAAACTTGAATCGTAGATCTGGAACCCAAACTTTAGAGGGTAGCAGCAGCCCTAATTCTGAATTGAGCAAAGAGAGAAAAAAGCACCAGAACAACCAGTACAACAACAACAACACTCGATTAGAACCCTGTTATAGTAGAATTATGTTCAAGGAGTGGAAGAAGAAGAGGAGGAAGATTCGGTAATTGAAACAAATCATTTCTTCATTGCAGACGGTATGCCTATATTTCTGACCGAAGATGAGGAGTGTGTAGAAAGTTCAAACATTCTAAAGGATGAGGATGACATCTTAGCAAATGATGTTGTTTTGGAGACCAAATCTGATGATTATCAGCATGGCTATATGAATGTTTTGAGCGCACAACAGAAACAATACCTTTTGAGGAGCATAGATGTACCGGTCAGTCCTATTCAAAAGAGGAAGGATGTTTAGTCAAAGAATGATCTCTCAAACAATCAGAAAAGAGGAAAGGAGCATGCCGATCAGAATCCTAGCAAGATAAATCAGCCATCAACAAGTATAACTACAAAAGAGAAAGACAATAAAAAAAAAGATAGTGTAACGAAGGAGAAAACAGATAAGAGGGACATCATTATCAAAGAGGTAGAAAAAGTCACATGTTTTAATTTAGAAAGTGAAATTGCTAAGTTGAAAGTGTCCATTCCTTTGATTGAGCTTTTTAAGAATATCCATTACAAACACCATGTGTCTAGAATACTGCAAATTGATCCTTTGCCCGACATGGTGAATGTTGAGGATGATCATCCTGAACTTATTTTTGGTCTAGCTATAGATGGTCAACAAGAAGATAGCGAGGTCCCGCCCTTTTATTTGAGTCTTAGACTACGTGAGTATATTCTTCATAATGCTATGCTTGATTCTGGAGCTTCTCACAATTTGATGGCCAAGGCTATCATGGAAAATTTGGGCCTAGATATCACCTGATCATATCATGATTTGTATTCATTTGATTCTAGTAGAGTTCATTGCATTGGTCTCATCAAAGATTTAGTGGTTTCCTTAGATCAAATCCTAGCCAAGAATGTTTTGATGGATGTGGTAGTAGGTGATATACCACCTCGATTTAGTATGTTGTTGTCTAGATCATTGGGAGCCAAACTCAAAGGCACTTTACAACTTGACTTCTCTTATGCTACAATCCCTGTTTTCGGTCAATTGAGGAAGTTGTACCAGGAAAAGAAGATGAAATATATGATCACTTGAAAAGAGAAGCCCATAAATCATCCAATAAATGTTGTACATATAGATTTAGTGTCTTTTATTTTGTACAATGATAGTGGATTGAATGATGTAGATATTCAACTCGTAGAAGTAGATTATGTACCAGAAGTTTCTGAGTGTTTTAGAGCAGTTCTTAATCAAGAAAAGAAAAAAGTGGCAATTCCTTCTAAGCAACCTCCACAAGAATAGAAAGTCAGTGAAGAATAGAAAAATGAAGCAACCAGCAAAGGTAAGATTGAAACAATAGCAGAATTCCAACATCTGGAAGACGAAGACGGCCTTTGGAGCATGGACTTTGATGGTGCTTTGGGTAAGGATGGTGAGGGTATTGGAATTTGGATTCAAAGTCCTATTTTTTAGCCAGACAAAGTTCCAAGTAATGTTAGAGTGTGTTCATATAAATTAGCTTTCGATTGCTCTAACAATGAATCAAAGTATGAGGCATTGATTACAGGTCTAAAGATTTTGAGGAAGCTTGGTGCGAAAAGGATTTCCAATTATGATGATTCATAGTTAGTGATTAAACAATTCAAAGGAGAATATCAAGTGAAACATCCACAGATGAGAGCTTATAGGAACGTAGTCCTAGATATCTTGAAGATGTTTCCATAATACACATTGACAGCAGTGCCAATAAGTCAAAACATCATTGCTGATTCACTTGCTACAGTAGCGAGCAATATGAAAATTCCAACGAATTCTAGCAATAAATTTGAAATTCATGTCAAACATAGGCCTATTGTTCCTGGTAATTTGAGATATTGGCAAGTTTTCTAGGATGACAATGAAATTAATTCCTTTTTTCAGAATGAAGGGAAGTTTAAGGATGCTTTCATTGATGATGTTTGTGATTCTGATGAGCAAGACATCGAGAGAAATTGGATGGATGTTTTACAGCTGAAGGATAATGTTATCCCTAGAGGTCTTATAACTTTCAAGGAGTTGTTTGATCAAGATGATGTGGTGAGAAAACCAACCTTGGTTCCTACCGACAAAGGAGTTGAAGATGTAAACATTGGGACAGCGGAAAAGCCCAAGCTTGTTAAGTTATCAAAAACATTATCTCCTGAGTCAGAGGCTAAGTATGTTAAGTTGATTTGTGAATTTTCTGATGTTTTTGCGCGTGATTACTCAGATTTGAAAGTGTATGACAAGAACATCATTCAGCACACCATTCCTATCAAGCTGGATCAAAAACCCTTTAGACAAAAGTTGAGGAGGATCAACCCAAAGCTGTTGCCATCCATCGAGAAAGAGGTAAATAGATTTTTTAAAGCTGGTATCATTATTCCAATTAGATTCTCTGATTGGGTTTCGAATTTGGTCTCGGTATGAAAAAGGACCAGAGATATAAGGTTGTGCATTGATTTCCGGAACCTAAATAGAGTGTCCCTGAAAGATAATTATCCTCTTCCTAAGATGGACCACATTCTGTAAAGAGTAGTTGGAGCATCATGGATGTCACTAATAGATGGCTACTCAGGTTATAATTAGATTTTGGTGCACGAAAAAGACCAAGACAAAACTACGTTCACAACACCTTGGGGGACATTTCAATATGCCAAGATGCCATTTGTGTTGAAGAATGTTGGGGCCACTTTTCAGCGGGCCATGGATATAACTTTCACTAACGAGAAGGATGTTTTCTTAGTGGTTTACTTAGATGACTTGATAGTATTTTCTAGTTCTGATGATGAGCATTTACACCACCTGAGGATTGTTTTTCAAAAATGCAGGGAGTTCGGGATTTCTTTAAATCCAAAGAAGAGTATTTTTTCCATGGAGGAAGTTAAGCTCCTCAGTCATATAATTTCTAAAGATGGTATTCATATTGATCCTTCTAGGGTGGAGGCAATTCAGCAAATAGACTTTCTATGCAACAAAAAGGAGATCCAAGCCTTCAACAATAAGATTAACTTCTTACGCAGATTTATACCAAATTTGGCTAAGCATTTGTGTGAGTTAACTAATATGTTGAAGAAGGAATGCACTGTGAAATGGACCGAGGATATTTCAAATTGGTAAAGCTTTCTTTGACCATAGCCCTCGTTTTGATCAACCTTGATTATACTCGTGATTTTATTATAATTTCATTTGCGTTTGAGCATACTTTGGATGCAGTGTTGATGCAAAAGAATGATCAAGTTGAGCAGCACATTTCATTTTTCATTCGGACTATCAGAGATGCTGCTCTTCACTATAACATCATTGAGAAACAATCTTTGGATCTTATAAAGGCATTGAAGGATTTTTGAGTTTACATTCTGCATTTGCATACCATAGCATATGTTCCCAACGTGGCTGTCAAAGATGTCCTCATGCAAACTTATCTGGAAGGAAGAAGAGGTAAGTGGATAGCAGTGATATTAGATTATGATCTTTAGATTAAGCCCATGAAACTAATCAAAGGTCAAGGCTTGGAAAAACTCATGGCTGAGTCGAATCTTCATGCTCTAGACATAAATATTATTGCAACAATGTCAGATGAAGAAGATGGTGGCACACTCATTTAGGTACTAGAACTTTTTCTCAACTCACCTTGGTATTCCGATATCATATATGTTCTTCAGCTTCTTTCTCCTCCTCCTGGAATGTCAAAAAGTAAAGGTAGATCACTAAAACTGAAGTCTACAGAATTATGCATTTTGGATAGTGCTCTCTATTCAAAAGATCCCAGAGGGGTTCTTCTTAATTGTTTGGTTGAAAATTAAGCTCAACAGGTAATGAATGATTTTCATAGAGGAGATTATGGGGGTAACTTGTTTTGGAAAACAACAGCTAATAAAATCTTGAGAGCAGGGTATTATTGGCCATATTTATTTTTAGATTTATATAAAACAGTCATGAGCTGCCACAAATGTCAATTTTTTTAGGGAAAAAGGAAGTTTCTTCCTCTTCCTTTAAAGCCAATTGTAGTTAATGCACCTTTCCAGTAGTGGGGGCTTGACTTCATAGCGGAAATCCATCCTACATCATCAGCACAACACAGATGGATTTTCATAGCCACTGATTACTTCACCAAATGGATAGAAGCCATTTTGACAAGGTAAGCTATCAACATAGTAATCATTCAGTTTTTAGAGTCCAATATCTTATCTCATTTTGGCTACCCTGACAAAATTATTATAGATAATGCATCATCGTTTAAGTCGAAGAAAATGGTTGAGTTTTGCAACAAGTACAACATCAGATTGGGTCATTCCACGGCATACTGTCCGTAGGGAAATGGATTAGCTGAGTCTTCAAATAAATCCTTGGTAAACATTATTAAGAAAATGTTGGAAGGAAAACAAGAATAATTAGCATCAAAAGCTTGTCAATTCTTTGTGGGACGATAGAGTGATCAGTAAGAAATCAATAAGTATCTTGCCTTTTGAATTGGTTTATGGTACTGATACAGTGTTTCCTACATCACTTGCAATCCCAATCATGAGATTATTACAAAAAGCAGGCAGTGAAGAAGATGATATTCAGCTCCAAATCGATCAAATGGTTCACCTTCAACAAAAAAGGGAATAGGTTTCTCAAAATACTTTCTAGATGCGAGAGAAGATAAAGAAAATTTATGACCGCAAGACCAAGGCAGAAAAGTTTCAGCTGGAAGATGTAGTGCTGTGATGGGATGCACAAAATGAAGAAAACAGGAGACATGGTAAGTTTGAAAATCTATGGAAAGGACCTTATAAAATCTCAGCCTATCGAGGATAGAATGCATATTTATTGAAGGAAATGGATGGTCAAGAATGCTCAAGGGGACCAGTGAATGGTAGGCTCCTAAAACACTATTATTTCTGATGCAGCTTGTTGAAGTTGTTTCACTGTCATTGTATATACCAGCTTACTTTCCTTGCAAGATTTGAGGTACAATGTCATTTGAGCATGGGGCCCGAAGTGAAGGCTATAAAGCTTAAATTCTTTGTTTTGTTTTTAGTTGGTTTTTATTCACTCTAGAGTCAATTTTTAGTTAGTTTTTAGTTTGTATCGAGTCATTTTTCAAAAAATTCAAAGAGTTTTCAATTTTTCATTTGTTTGACCGTATTGGCCCAATCAACTAGGCACTTGGTCTATGGTGTTCTTGACACCTCCAAGGAGCTTCCATCCCCAATAAGGTCAATGTTAGTGTCAGTATATGCATACTTCCACCAAGGATCAAATATTCTCTTTGCATTTTCATTGTAGGTGTCTCATACTGAAATTTTTTTATCATTCCACTAGATCATGCCCAAAAATGATCCACTGATGGTTGTCTTCTTATTCTCAAAAAATCTAATTTTCCCTCATCAAGTATATTTGCTAACCCTTCTTCATGTTTCATTTAGTTATGGTTTTAGTTATATTATTTTTAGAGTTAAGGCAATCATGTCTCCATTCGGTCTTAGGGTTCATTTCCAAGGTCAAGAGCTTTGTTTTATTGCAAATAAAGGGCGGCAAAGGTATGAGGAAGACCAATAAATAAATAATGGTTGGTAATTAGTCATGGTTACTGTACAAAATCCTTATTTCACTGTTGTAATTTTCATCTTAAAACATTTTTTTTAGATGAAAATAGAGTATTTTAGTTTGTTCATATTTTTGATGTAATTCAAGTCATTTTATGTAATAATTGTTCCCATAAGCTTCCCAAGGCACTTTTCCTTGTTGCAAGAGAGGAATCATTGAAGAATCAACTCAATCAAAGCATCATCCACATGAAAAGAGATAGAGAAAGAGAAGCATTAGACAGAGATTTCAAAACAAAGTAAAAAGTTCCAAAAAAACATTATAAAGTGGGTTTTTCTAAGGAAAAATAAAACTCATCCTGTATAGATTTCAAAAGCATCTTTCAAAATTTGTCAGTTCTTTTGCACCCTAAGCTCTCCTTAGCAAAGAGGAAATTGAGTGAAAATTTGAAAAAATTAGGAGGGCGCTGCGCATTTTAGTTGGACGCTGTGCACTTGGTAGAGTCACTGTGCACCTGAGTGTGGCACTATGCTCTTGTGTAGTGAAGGGCACATTTTCCCGACCGAGCTAGAGAAAATTTCAACGATGCTACATGCCTATGCATTGAAGGGTGTGTTTGTCAAGGATGCTATGCTTTGGCACTTGGTGCTACGCATTTGGCTAGTAAAGCCTGGAAAACCCTAGGAGTGCTAAGAAACCACTTTTCTTCATCTCCTCAAGATACAAAGGCTTCTACGACCTGCATACAACAAGTAAGTGGCCCAGTATCTCTTTTTCTCCATCAATTAAGCAAGTTAGCACCCCAAATTTTAGAACCCTGGCAAAGCTTTATTGTATGTTTCCAAAATCATTTATTTGATCAGAATTACAGCACTTCATAGACTTTGTCACCCATAAATTATCCTTGCCTATAATTCATTCAATATCCCTCACTATTTCACTCATATTGATCAACATATCAGTCCTTCAAGTTTTCACCTTAAAAACATGGCAGAAGAGGGTCACACTAGTTCAGAAGAAGGGGTAAGACAGTCAAGGAGGCCAGCTAAGAAGGGAGAGAGAATGATCAGATTTGAACCCACTGATACCACAGAACTAATGGCATCACCACTTACAGTGTCATGTTTCAAGTACATGGGTTGTTTTTAGTTTTTCCAAAGGGTTGAAAGGGTGAATTTTCATCAGCAGTTAACCAAGCATTTCATCCTCAATTCACAAAACAACCAAGTCACTCTACCCAGGGTCACATCCACTGTATCTCCTACCATCATATCATAGGCCACTGGAATTCCAAATGTAGGAGAGAAATGGTTCAAGCAAAGAAATCTTCCTGACAGTTTTTATGAGCCATATCTTAAAACAAGGTTTTAAAATGATAAGAAAAAAAAATTCCATTTCCCTTATCTCTTAGACAAGTATGTGCCATTAATGAAGATAATCATAAGGTATTTCACATGTGAGGGCAGGTTTTCCAGACTCTACTCATATCATATGAGGCTTCTCATGCACTTTACCAGAGTAAGAATGCTCATTTTTCCATATTACCTTTTCAAAAGTATTGACAAGATGACATATATTGCTCAGAAAATGGATCCATCTCATCAGATGCATAGTATTTTCCATCATTCTCTTATCAAAATGATAGTCCTCCATCACTTAGATCACCTAGGCATTGCTTGGGATGCCTTCATAGCTAATGAAATATGTAGTGAACCACCTACTCAGCCAGCTCCCCTTATTCCTCCATCATCCTCCACTCATCCATCTACTTCTTCTCATCCACCACATCTTACTTATAACTCATCCTCAATAGATCATTCTTCACTAGCCACCTCCACACCATCTACATCACCATTTCATGTAGCCATTCATTCACCCAATAGAGATGATGATAGTGATGAGGAACATGATGAGCATGATGGCAGTGAAGGACATGATGTACACACTGAGCATGGTCAGAGTAGTATACCACAGAGGAACAATTTTCAGCCATTTTCTTTCACCTATCAGAGGGAAAAGAGGTAGGTGTTTACCTCATAGAAAGTGGGAGGGGCCTTGCCTTCGTCATCAGCATTACAGGTTAAAGGAAAAGAGAAAATGGTGGAGGAAGCAGAGGTCAAACAGCAGCATGAAAAATATGACACTGAAAAGGAGTTTCTCCTTGTGAACACAGATGATGACGAAAAATACAAAATCACTTAGGTTGCCTTGAAAGAAAAGGATACCAAAATTAGGAAGCTTGAGACCAGTTTACAAAGGGCCAAATATATCATCTCCTTTTATGAGCAAGAGAACAAGCAACTAGAGGTCAAGTAGGAATTGATGCAAACCAAGTACATCAAGGCAAAGAGGGAGGTTGAGAAGGCCAAGTTTCAGCTTGATGAGGCTTATGGAGATTATGGAGAGCTAGATGATGAACAAGGACAGAGAAAAAGACCAAGAACAAGAGGATTGAAGAGAGCCTTAGAGCTTGAAAGGAAAAACGAGGCAGAATTGGAGGAGCAGCTCACTTTAAATGAGTAATTGGTCAAGGACATAGCTAATAACAGAGAGGCTTGGCTTGAGAAGGTGAAAACACACTTGGAGACCCTCTTGGAAAAGGAAAACAGAGATTTTGAGGTACAAAGGAAGATTGCCAAGTATTATGTACAGAGGAACCAAGTGGCAAGGAGCAAGCTCAAAAGAGCTCATAAGAAAATTGACAAATTGACCAAGCAAGAGGAGAGGAGGAGATTTCAAATACCTGTTGTGGCATCCCTACATGCCTCTAACCTTTGATTAGTCACAAAAATACATTTTTGGGCATGTTGAACCATTTTTGAGCTTGAAGGAAACTGTTGTGTTTTTCATTCTAGTTTTTGCACAATCATGGAGGGCAGCGCTCTTTTTTGAGACATCCAATTAGCAATAGTAAGAATTTTTGGGTTTCTAGTGATGAGTACATACACCCTATATATTTTCTAACCGTTTGGAGGAAAATTAGTTGGTCAAAAGGTCAAAAAAACACCCAAAAAATGACTTTTTTGCCCTCTTTTTGGCTTGGGTGCTACACGCTGAGAAGTGTTGGGAGATTTGGTTTTTTACTATGCAAATGGCATCGAAATTCATAAATTCAGGCTATTCTGGAAAGTAGATAGGAAGAGCATTCCAACCAGTTATTGTGGGCACAATTTGGACATTGGGAAATCCTCCAAAAGTGCGGCTAAAGTTGAATAGCACGCCTGCACTTGGCGCTACGCGCTGGCACTTGGTGCTATGCGTTTGACACTTTGCCCAAAGCTTTGTAGATTCAACCCAGTTTTCACTTCTACCATGACAGATGATGTTTTTAGCCTTGTAATTGATAAGTTGAATGTAATTATAATTCTTTTAGAGCTTACTATGGTAGATTCATTAGGTAAAACAAATTTATTAGGTGTAATGTATCAGTTTGTTTGGATTAGGGATGAGTCACTTTAACCACCCCATTTTCTTGTTAGAAGTTTAGATTTTGTTAGAAACAACTCCTCCTCTCATGGATTCGACTCCCTGAGCTTAGGATGAGTTGTTTAGGGTCTATATGTTTTTTTTCCTTAGTCACTGTAAGGGTTGGACTCAGTGGGATGCTTATGTTTTTATTAGATATCATTTTGTATTAGTTACAGTAAGAGATTAATGAAAAATTGCAGCGATTTCTTTAGGATCCATGTGGTATGATGCTTAGTTCAGTTTTTCTTTTGCATTCATGTGTTAGAATGTATTGTTGACTCCATTTCATCATTTCATTTCCTTTATGTGAATGTATACAAGTCTGAGAGGTAGAATTTGTATCTTTTATGCTCTGTTTTGGGTAGACTTTTCACAGTCTATGTTTTCTTCAATTTAGGAAGAATCCATGTGGTTTAGATACTCTTTCTAGCTCCTCACCTATCTTTCCACCTCATCCATCAAACCCTAACGTTTTGATCATTGTGCCTACCTTGCCCCATCGAACACCCTACAATTTTGACCCAATTTCCTTGCCCTAATTGTTTGGCTCTTTCTGATCCAGCAAAACCCTTCAAACAAATCAAATCAAAACCCTGTGCTACTATACCTAGTCTACTATCAGTTTCTTGATCCAATCATTTTGGCTAAGATCCTTACGGAGAGAGCCCTCTCCTGGCCTAGTAGGGCTAGCTACTTGGCTAAGCGTGGTTTGTGGTTACCCCAGAATTTCCTTATTCAGCCTGAGGTTCAATCTAGGTGTTAATATCATGCACCATACCTCTTCGTGCACCTCTGGTCGAACTGTTTTGTCTTGCTTCAAACTTTGCATTTCAAGGCAAATATTTTGCAACTGCGCATGGATCTGTTGAACCCCCAGATTTGGATCTTGCATCTGTGTTTCATGTAGTCTCGTTGCAATCTCTAAGGCCTCTGCCTAAGTTGTAATCTTCTGTTGTGATAGTGCAATGCTTAGGTGTGGCAGGAGTGAAGCCATGAACCACTCGCGGTGTTTTCCATCAGTTAAGTTCATATTAGCTTCCTGGATTTTACATTTCAACCTTTGATCCAATTCCCAAGGTGTCTCAACTAGTTTCATCATGATTTCCTTAAACCCCACAATTGATTGTGCTTCGGATTTAGGCCTACTGAACTCTTTATTCAGTGCAGTCTGGATGTCTGCCACTCTAGCATTTAGGTTATCATTAGAGTACTTAATGTACTAGGTTAGCACGTGATCTTGCAGAGCACTAAATAGTGTTTCCTTATTCATGTGTTCATTTGTAATGCCTTGAGCTTCCCACACAGCTTTCACAACGAACCAAAAATGGTCTGGGTCCTCGTTTCCCAAGCCTTTAAACAAAGGCAAATTCACTGAATTTTCCATGCTGAACTGCGCTGGAGGTGGTGGTGGTATGGGTGAAGTCACAGGTGATGGTGGTGAAGTTGGAGGTGGTGTGGGTGGAGGTGGCAGCCACGAGAATCCTTGTCTTATTAACTGAATTGCACTTCACGAAGAAGCCTGCGCTACTCCCTCTTCATCACCCAATGGAGGTGAAATCAATGGACTATATTCAGGACCCTTTCTTCCCTCATTCCTGTAAGTCTTTCCACTTCGCGTAGCCCCAAACATCAAGTTAGATTCATAACCTGTTTTTCGCACAATAACATCTTAATCCAGGTATTCAAAGACTTCAAGTACTTACCTCATGGGGCATTGAAAAAGCATTGGTCTACCTCGTTGTAGATAACTAAGGTATCTACTGCGAATTCAGTCACAAATCCTCCTATGATGTGATCGAGCTAATGATCGACAGCATGGGATATGTTATCCCAATAGGCTTCTAGTTTTTGTACTAACTCTAGGGTCCAAACAATAGGACCGTCAAGTCTCCACCTTCCTTGGCTTTCTACTAGCTTTGTGATCCACTCGTATAACTCAACTAGAAAGGAACAGAAAAATATCTCATGGATTTCTATATATAGGTACCTATCCAACCACTATTCCTTTGTTAGTTGTGGATTTCTGTTCTCTTGCACCACGAATTATTGGATCTTCCTATCCAACCAGTCTCTGATATCTTTCTTAGTTGGATTCCAATGATACAACATCACACATCTCTTATGCAAATTCTGGTCCTGGCAATGGAACAATTTTTTGGCTACATGGGGCCTAACCCAAGTTTAGCATTAGTTAGCTAAACAATTCCCTACATTACTAGCCCTTTCGGCATCAACCCATGGAGCGTGGATCGAAGTCTCACCTGAAGCATTATGGGTCGATGCTGGAACCAAGATTCCGCACCCTGAGATGGTCGTGATGTCAATTTATACCATTTTTTCCTGCATTTGCATAGGTCACTAAGTTCTAGGGCTCTATTAGTCTAGCCCTTTATTCCGCTCTTCAGTACCTCTGCAAAGGAGTATAATTGGCCTTCGGACAACCCTAACCTATAGATTAGGTACTTTCGTGCTGCTATGACAACATATTGTACAAGTTCCCAAGTTATCTTAAGTGTTTTATTTATCTTATTAAACAATCACAGTTAGCACTACGTAAACACGTATTTTTACTTGTGTTCTCTTAATTAAGATAGTCACATACATTCATGCATCACATGAAAATTTGTACATTAAACCCAAAACGCAATATAACCAAATGCATTTATAGGAAACAAAGACACGGAGTTTGTAAAATACTTCTCTTTATTGATATCTTCAGACTATTACAAACTCTATCTGCCCTATGCACATAGCTGCATGGGTCCACGCACTGAGCTGTGAACTTCCACCCTAGGCCTCTACACACTTAGTTGAGAGCCTCTACCTACGCTATGACCTAGAACTTATACTTCTCTAAACACTTCCTCCTTATCTCTTAAGACTTCAAACATAATACCTCCTAGAGCTTACTTACTTAGCTCTTTTTATACAATCCCATGGTCCGCAGACCATGGGTGGATATTTACAACCGACTTTACACTTTACAAAATAAGGGCCGACAACCCTTTATGACTCATGACACCTTCATGCTCACGACCACAAAATGCAGAGACTTTACAACTTTATTACAAAACTTGACCCAAAACATGGGCTTTTAGCCCCAAAACTGTCCTTGCGGGATCCTGTTCCCAACATCACGCTTTCCAAGTATGGGTGGTATTTTCTTTCTTGTATCCCTTCCTAGGTGGCTAGCACCTACACCATGTTGCCTCTTTCTTTTTAAATCTGAAAGGATCTATTAATGAAGTTGGAAATCTATCAACCAAGAGGGTCTCCCCGATGTGAAGTCACAATTAGAACTCACACCATTTGGAGTAGGACCCCCAACCAGAGTATCAACTCGGCTGCCATGTATTTTTGTATATTTTCCTTGGCTACAAATTTTAGCATAAGAGAGTAATACACAAGTATCTTTGGATCAGCATGTGAGTATGCCTTGTGAAATTTTCAGTTGCGGAAAGTATCAAGGTCCTTCTACCAAAAGCAAAGAGAAAAGTGGTCCCTTTAAAGATAAGTAATAGTAATAATATAGAAAATGCAGATGAGAATATACATATGAATGAATCATTGATCAACCGGTGAAATAGTTCACAAGGAAGCAATGATTTTTAAAGCAAATACAACACACCTTCAACAAGATAAGTACCAAAGCCACTAAAATAGTTCAATTTCCTTAGTACATATGAAAACAACATACATCACAAACATTCAAAGAATAATATTACAATATTGATGACATGTGCATGAAAGCATATTGGCTCAACGATCTTCTAAATTAAGTAAAATCTCCAAGATACATCAAGACAATGAACACCACTAGCCCAAATAATGAGCATCAGAGCAATCACTTGCTCCTCCAAAACAACTTCCTCTCCAATGCCTAGTAGGAGTAACCAAGGTGAAAATTCCTTTGCATGAACAATGAGGGTGTATATATAATACATGGGGTGACCATTCACCTCCCTTATGACTCTTCGACTACCCTCATGACCGTTCAATAACTCTATGATATTTAGACTTCCTACATGAATTTTCAAATTACATGGATGACTCTTAGGCTTCCACTTTACATTGCATTTATCCCATATATAATTTACATAATCCTCTAAATGATGTGGCACATTATGACTCATGACATGACATGACATGATACTTATGACATGGAATTTGTAATGGCATGGTAATATCAAGTCACCCTTTGCTTCTAGTTCTTTTTTGTCTTCTTTAAATGTGGTGCATGTTCTTATTATTCATGCTCCTCATGACTTGAGTCTTAAATGTGATCTTGATATTTTGTCTTTTGTTGTAATTTTGTGTTCCTAAATCTTCTCTCTTGATGATCATCTGGTCGCTTTAGGTCCATAATTGTCTTCTAGTAGGGTCTCCTTCTCATTTTCCTCCATCATCCTCATGTCATGATAAGATAGAGTACCTTCAATTGAAATCCATTCATGACAAGATGACATCAGTCTAAAAACCATTAATCTAACATGTTTCATGAAATCACTTGTTAGGAATTGAAGTGGTGATTGTTTGAGTGAATGACACAAGGATTGCACATTTCATGAGGCTAAGATATGGGACTAAGTTTTGATACTGTGAAATTCACAATTCAGGATGGCTAGGATCAAGGTATTACATAGTTGAGGGGCTCAATAGCTCAAGGTTGGGGCTTAAGTATTGAGGTTTCCCAACGCAAAGTTTTTTAAGGACAAGGTAGTTGACTACATAGTTCAAGGGCTTAGGAGGTCAAGCTTGAGGCTTAATACTTGAATTTTCCCAATGTGCAGTTCTAAGAGGCCAAGCTAGGTGACTACATAGTTGAGGAGCTCAATAGCTCAAGGTTGAGGCTTGGGGCTTGAATTTTCCCAATGCGCAGTTCTGGGAGGACAGGAAGCCAAGTGATTATGCAGTTACATATTTCAAGAGCTCAAGGCTGAGGCTTGATGACTAATACTATGCAATTCATAGTTTATGCTAGGTTAGAGATAAATATTTTGTAGTTTTGAAGGTCATGGGTTGGGTTTGAGCATTGAGATTGCGCAATGCACAATTCTAGGAGGCATAGACTGTGCATTGCACAGTTTCAAGAGGTAAGTGTTCACTTAGGTGGGATGGACCCAGGTTCAAAGTGTGTTGTACACCAACAAAAGCCTCAACCACTGGCCCTCTCAGCAATGACCTGCAATTAGATCACAGTCTTACCCGAAGTGATTATGGGAGGTTGGAGAACCAAATTCCTGTAGCCTAAGGGATACTACGCTAGGGCACCCATGTATTCCTTTTATACTTTAATACTTATAAAAAATCCACATTAATAAAAACCTTCACTCTTATACTTTACTTCGCAGAGTTACATTCATCATTTAAGCATAACATAAACATTCATAAACTATATAGTACTGAAACAAAGTGTAGATAATAAGCAAATGAACACTAAGACACATATTTTATCGTGGTTCATCCCAATGTGGGAGTACTTCCACAAGAACTGTTTCTTATAATTTGGAATTCAATACAACAAATAGTTCTTCGCTATGCACACAACTGCAAGGTATTTGTGCATGAAGTTGCAAACGGTCTGCACACTCAACTACAGAGACAAGCCTCCACGAACAGAGGTGCGAGGCCTCGCCCTTCCTCCAAAGTATAGACCAAAAAAGTATCACATAAACACAGATTTGTTCCAATACATCATCATAGGATTTCCTCTCTTCTTATTATTCATCCCTATATATACTATTACATGAGGGATTTACATCATTACATTACCATGGAGCCGATACCATGGTTTCTGAAATACAAGGGGTTATGGCCCAAAACCCAAAACTTTTACAATATTTTAATTCTTTTAAAAAAATGAAGGGGCTTATCTGCGAAGCCTCAATGCTATGTGGTGCCTTTTCTGTGCGGCCTTCGTCGTGCTCTACTTCTCTACTACGTGGTTCACTTCATACTCTACGACATCCTCTCTACTGCACGCTTCCACAAAACCTAGATTTCTTTCCAAAATCTACCCAAAATATGGCCATGTTGGGTTGCGCCCAACAATAAGGTTGTTGCTTGAGGATTGAAACTATGCAGTGCACAGTTCAGGATGGTTGAATGAGGTTGAGTGGCCCGATCGGGAAGTTTTCCCTGTTTTTACCAAGTGTTGGATCAATGAGATAAATTTGAACAAAAGCAATACTTGAACATGGTCACACACTTAGTTCACTTGAAGACAAGACATGGAACACTCAGAACACATGAGAAACATACTTTCCTAAATGGAACAACATTGCAACAACTTACTCCAAGTGTGACACTAAAGATACACTATGCGACAACAGTGACGACACTTGTGCGATAGTGCTTGAAACTTTGGAAATGAGTGTGATGCATGTTTACATGATAATAACAACTCATTAACACAAAAATTACCCCCTAAAACAAACCAAAACTCCACTTCGCATGATAAGCGACACTTCCCATGCCAAAAGACGACATTTGTTATATGAAAATGAAAGTAAAAATGACACTTGTGATATGAAAATGATGATGAAAGTGACACATGCTAGAGAAAACATAACATGAAAACTAAACTAATTAAAGTTAAAGAAAGAAAAAGAGAATGTCAAAAACATGAAAATGACGCTCACGAAAGTGAAGGTGCATAAAAAGAGACAATTTGGAAAAAATCATCAAAATAAAGGTACAAACGCAGCCAAAAGTGAGAGACTATCAATGATAATATGCATTGACTGTTGACATGAATTAAACATTGCACAGGCATTTTCTTGATGGACTGTGTTAGGCATGTTCAATATTGCATGAAGGAATGTGCTCATGAATTCATTATGGAATGAGCATGTGTGAGAAGGTGACTTCGACACTTATAATCCAAGAAGGGAGGTCAAAGACTTATTAGAGTATTAACCAACCAGCAATTTACTATAGAATGACCAATCACAAAATCCACAGTAGGCTCCAAAATTCAAGTATAGGAAAAATTTTGGAGGGTGTCTTTCATAGCGACAACACTTGGCGACACACTGGTAGAACTCTAGCTTCTTTGCCTTGGTAAATTCTTTGTGTAGGGTCTAGTTCTTCAGGGAGCATTGATTCATCATTTGGATTACTCCTACTTCCCCATTTATCATGTATTTAAACATAGTCCCCTTCATTCCTTCTCGGTTTAACATAAACATATGACTAGTGATATTGTAATGTTTCAAGACAAGAGAAGGGTAATGTAGCACATTACTTATTAGCTTAGTGGGTCCTGACCTAGGTTCAGAGTTAGTTTCGCCAAACAAATCCCTACACTAATGGCCCTTTCGGCATCAATCCACAGAGCGTAGATGAAAGTCTCACCCAAAAGAGTATGGGGGGATATTGGAACCAAGTTTCCACACCTAGAGATGAGCATGATCTCGTTTTATGCCCTAAATCTACCTTCACACAGATTGATAAGCCTTTAAGGCTTATCAGTGTAACTCCCTTTAGTTAGTATCTAAACCTATGTGAATGGTTACAACTGTCTTTCATGGACCCTGAATATGTGAATCAGCTACTTATGTGCATCAAAGATTACGTATAACCCAGTAACTACTCAAATTAGCTTAAGTGTTTGATAACTTCAACATACAACAAGATTATCTTCACGTAAATAGTTAGAAGTAATTTCGTTCACATAACACTATCATTCGTGTAAATTCATGCATTAATACATCATTATTTCACAAACTCATTATAACATAAGGCGCATTCTTATAAATAGAAGTAAAGATATAACACATGTCTTTCTGCACAATATTCTTTATTGATAAACAGTTCAATCTTATAGACTCACAACTTTCTTACGCACTTATATGCAGGGGTCTGTGCACTCAGCTACGGACTCTACTCTAGGCCTCTGCGCACATAGCTACAAATACTTCCTTCTACTCTAAGACTTATTCTCTCTTACTCTTACTGACCCATTACATTCATCTTCCTCCTCAGTATTCTACCTTAGACTCTCTAAGACACACCTACTTATAAAATCCCATGGCCCGTGTACCATGGGTAGATCTTCAAAAGCTGGCTCAACTTACATAAAATAAGGGTAAAACCCTTTATAACACTTTAACTATCTACGTGCTTTGTGACCACAACTTGCAGAGTCTTCACATTTTATACAACAAAACTTGGTCTTTTCCCCCAAAATTGACCCTAGGGGACCCCATCCCAACAGGCCCCCAACACAAAGATCGTGACTCGCCCTCGAGTCACTCTGCCGGCACAAAGATCTTAATATGGAGACTACTACATAGTATTCTATCACCGACCCTGCATACCCTGATCCCAGGTAGAGTTGGTCCCTGAATGACATCTGCTCTATGTCATACATCAAAATATGTGTCCACATCTTCCATATCACTCAAGAAGATTAACCATGATCATTAATCCTGAAGTTGACCCTTTTTACCTATATTTCAAGATCGTCATAGGACATCAGTATCCTGCCTGCGGCAATGGCTCAAAGTGAACAAAAACCTCGCAACACCGTCACAAGAGTACATCTTTTCTCAGTGATGGTCAAATTTTAGGGATCGTTGTAGGTCATTAGTATCCTACCTGCAATGATAGCCCAGAATGCACTAACGCCTCACGATGTCGTCTCTGAGTCTCATTGTTTGACCTGTGATGACCCATATATGGCCAATTAGTTCAGACAAAATACTTCTGGGAGGTTCTGGAGCTAGTTTTTGGGTCAAAGAAGTTCACCTCTCCTCATTTGAGATGGTGGTTCTGGCTTTTGAGTAAACTCCCTTGAAGATAAGCTTCCTCTCCCCTCATTTATGGAGGCTCCTCCTCTTATAAAAACATCCTCCATGACTATGATTAGCTAATTCCAGTTGAGTTTTTAGTGTGCTAGTTCTTAGCTTGTTGGATTGATAGCTTACAGTTTGGATTACCTTTCATTTTGTGGATTGAGAGTGTAAAGTGGTTTTGTAAGAAGGAAGCCTTGTTGTGATTGCCTTAGTTTCATACTTGTGCTTTTGGGTGAGAGAGAGTCATCAGTATTTTTGGGAGACCTTTGAGAGTGAATGCTTATGGAGACATATTGATCGGACCCTTCAAGGAAGCTTGCGACGTCAAGGCATAGTTGTAAGATTTATTGTTGTTTATATTAATACAATCAATGGTTATTTCCTATATCATGTATGAAATGTATGTTGATAGCTTATGGTTCCTTGACTCTATAAGTAGATAGTTTGTTATTGTGCTTTATTATGTGTTTTGTCATCTTCATATATTGTTTCAGGTGAATCATTCATTAAGGAGAAGAAAGCGATAGCTGGAGTGACGTGACAAAGACTTCATCAAACATTGGTATAAGGTAGGCCTCTTTAACGATAACTATTTAAGGAATTAACTATTGTCTTTGTCCTGGTGTGACTACACCCTCTCTAGGCCTAGAGGGGTTGTCTCTATCCACAGAGGGAACCTACCTGGATCACAAGTTGGTGACTCCACTGGGGAGCCTTTGTGTGTTGTCTCTTATTTTTGCTCTTGATTTGTTTTTTTTATTGAATTACATAGTGTCTCTTTGTTTTGGGACTGAGCCATTAGTGTTTTGGATCACTTGAGTAGATATGGTATTCCACCTCCTTGTCTGAGTAATATGCCTAGTGTCTTTCAACTGTCTTTGCCTTGTTTTGCCTCTTAATTAATATCGTCGCTATTTAGCTCCTAATAGCTATGACGAATCACTCCTATCCTCTTTACCAAAGATGTATGTCACAGATATCTCGTTATACAGCTACAACAATTCTTGAAATTGGACTGTCACTGCGAACAGGTGTACCTTTGCAATGACGTTGCTCAGTTGCTAATGTAGTGCTTGCGATGATTTGGCGATCATCTCATGTTGTCAGTCTTACCCCTGCGACGATTCCTGTAGGGTTGATTTTTATAGCCCTGCCTCCTGAATAGGCCAGTGTAGCTTGTCCTTTGCTATCTCTTACATCTTATTAAACTTTTTTTTACTGTGTTTCCTAAGGCATATCCTTCTTGGTTCCATTTGTATGATTTTTGGTTTTTTGGACTATGTGACCTAAGTCTTTTAGAGTTTCATAAAGAATTCACTTGTTTTGGGTTGCTTGTCCTTCTAAGATTCTGAGCTACATCCACAACAGTCTTCTTGATTTGTTTGAAGCTATTCTTTTGCCCATCTTCGTGGTTGATCCATAGTAATTGGTCATCAAACTAGCTTGTTGTGTTGATTTGATTTCCATTCACTATTGAAGCATAGATTACATTTGACTTTTGATCAGTCAAGTTGTGCATTAGCTTGTTTGTTATTTATTCCAAAAATCAAAAAACAATTCCACTCATATAGTATACGAAAATGAAAGAATGTTTGCATTAGTAGATTCTTTATGATTAGGGATTGAAAAAAGAAATCCAAATCTTTCATTTTTCGTCATAGTAGCTGTGAGATAAGCAGAAATCAATGCATTGTGTTTCCTATTGATTGGATTACTTGCTTGCATTGTTGTTCTTGTATTTTCTTGCTATTGTCTTCGTTCGCTCGGAAATGAACTCCTTACTCTTCTTTAGGCAGTCGTTCATTAAAAGGAATGGTTTTTTCTGCTCATCTAGTTTCATTATAGGAGTGTTAAAGATACATTCGATAAGGCCTTGAAATAGAGACTTAATTCAAGATTAATTGTTAAAATCTATTGAATGAACTTAAAAACTCATTGGAACCTAAGCGTCATTAAACCTAGTGGTTGTTGTTTTCACTGAGGTTGGGTGATTCCTCCTCTGTGATTTCATAAGTACTAGTACAGACTTGTGCTCCCTGTATCATCAGGTATACGGTGGGAGGCCCCATTAGGTTGAAATCCTTTTATCCCTAAGAAGCTGACTCTGCCGCCTTACAGATCGTAATGCACCGAACACAGCATTCGGGAAGATTTACTGCCGTACGGAAAGTCCCTGGTCATTTCTCTTTTATTTATCACCAAGGCGTATATTGTAGTTTTACAATTTGTCTGGTAAACCCTCTTGTCTAGAGTTTCCAAAGTAGTCACTTTCATTCCTTTTAGACTCTTTAAAAGAAAAAGGATCATCTAAGCACTTTTCCTTTCAGGCTCATTAAACCTTAAAAGAGATAGAGTCACCTTTCATCCTTTTCTCGACTCTTAAAATATGAAAAGACAAAGTTTTATTTCGATGTTGTAAAATTAACTGCCCATGAAATATTCCTAGTTAAAGTTAGCATTCCTTTCAAGGTCGATTCCAATCGCAACATTTCTAGAGTCTACTAGTCAAGATTACGTATAACCCAGTAACTACTCAAATTAGCTTAAGTGTTTGATAACTTCAACATACAACAAGATTATCTTCACGTAAATAGTTAGAAGTAATTTCGTTCACATAACACTATCATTCGTGTAAATTCATGCATTAATACATCATTATTTCACAAACTCATTATAACATAAGGCGCATTCTTATAAATAGAAGTAAAGATATAACACATGTCTTTCTGCACAATCTTCTTTATTGATAAACAGTTCAATCTTATAGACTCACAACTTTCTTGTGCACTTATATGCAGGGGTCTGTGCACTCAGCTACGGACTCTACTCTAGGCCTCTGCGCACATAGCTGCAAATACTTCCTTCTACTCTAAGACTTATTCTCTCTTACTCTTACTGACCCATTACATTCATCTTCCTCCTCAGTATTCTACCTTAGACTCTCTAAGACACACCTACTTATACAATCCCATGGCCCGCGTACCATGGGTAGATCTTCAGAAGCTGGCTCAACTTACATAAAATAAGGGTAAAACCCTTTATAACACTTTAACTGTCTACATGCTTTATGACCACAACTTGCAGAGTCTTCACATTTTATACAACAAATCTTGGGCTTTTCCCCCAAAATTGACCCTAGGGGACCCCATCCCAACAGGCCCCCAACACAAAGATCGTGACTCGCCCTCGAGTCACTCTGTTGGCACAAAGATCTTACTATGGAGACTACTACATAGTATTCTGTCACCGACCCTGTATACCCTGATCCCAGGTAGAGTTGGTCCCTGAATGGCATCTGCTCTATGTCATACATCAAAATATGTGTCCACATCTTCCATATCACTCAAGAAGATTAATCATGCTCATTAACCCAGAAGTTGACCCTTTTTACCTATATTTCAAGATCGTCATAGGACATCAGTATCCTGCCTGCGACAATGGCTCAAAGTGAACAAGAACCTCGCAACACCGTCGCAAGAGTACATATGTTCTCAGTGACGGTCAAATTTTAGGGATCGTTGTAGGTCATTAGTATCCTACCTATAATGATAGCCCAGAATGCACTAACGCCTCACGATGTCGTCTCTGAGTCTCATTGTTTGACCTGTGATGACCCATATATGGCCAATTAGTTCAGACAAAATACTTCTGGGAGGTTCTGGAGCTAGTTGTTGGATCAAAGAAGTTCACCTCTCCTCATTTGAGATTGTGGTTCTGGCTTTTGAGTAAACTCCCTTGAAGATAAGCTTCCTCTCCCCTCATTTATGGAGGCTCCTCCTCTTATAAAAACATCCTCCATGACTATGATTAGCTAATTCCAGTTGAGTTTTTAGTGTGCTAGTTCTTAGCTTGTTGGATTGATAGTTTACAGTTTGGATGACCTTTCATGTTGTGGATTGAGAGTGTAAAATGGTTTTGTAAGAAGGAAGCCTTGTTGTGATTGCCTTAGTTTCATACTTGTGCTTTTGGGTGAGAGAGAGTCATCAGTATTTCTGGGAGACCTTTGAGAGTGAATGCTTATGGAGACATACTGATCAGACCCTTCAAGGAAGCTTGCAACGTCAAGGTGTGGTTGTAAGCTTTATTGTTGTTTATATTAATACAATCAATGGTTATTTCCTATATCATGTATGAAATGTATGTTGATAGCTTATGGTTCCTTGACTCTATAAGTAGATAGTTTGCTATTGTGCTTTATTATGTGTTTTGTCGTCTTCATATATTGTTTCAGGTGAATCATTCATTAAGGAGAAGAAAGCAATAGCTGGAGTGACGTGACAAAGACTTCATCAAACATCGGTATAAGGTAGGCCTCTTTAACGATAACTATTTAAGGAATTAACTATTGTCTTTGTCTTGGTGTGACTACACCCTCTCTAGGCCTAGAGAGGTTGTCTCTATCCACAGAGGGAACTTACCTGCATCACAAGTTGGTGACTCCACTGGGGAGCCTTTGTGTGTTGTCTCTTGTTTTTGCTCTTGATTTGTTTTTTTTATTGAATTACATAGTGTCTCTTTGTTTTGGGACTGAGCCATTAGTGTTTTGGATCACTTGAGTAGATATGGTATTCCACCTCATTGTCTGAGTAATAAGCCTAGTGTCTTTCAACTGTCTTTTCCTTGTTTTGCCTCTTAATTAAGATCGTTGCTATTTAGATCCTAATAGCTATGACGAATCACTCCTATCCTCTTTACCAAAGATGTATGTCACGGATATCTCGTTATACAGCTACAACAATTCTTGAAATTGGACTGTCACCGCGAACAGGTGTACCTTTGCAATGACATTGCTCAGTTGCTAATGTAGTGCTTGTGATGATTTGGCGATCATCTCATGTTGTCAGTCTTACCCCTGCGATGATTCCTGTAGGGTTGCTTTTTATAGCCCTACCTCCTAAATAGGCCAGTGTAGCTTGTCCTTTGCTATCTCTTACATCTTATTAAGCTTTTTTTGACTGTGTTTCCTAAGGCATATCCTTCTTGGTTCCATTTATATGAGTTTTGGTTTTTTGGGCTATGTGACCTAAGTCTTTTAGAGTTTCATAAAGAATTCACTTGTTTTGGGTTGCTTGTCCTTCTAAGATTCTGAGCTACATCCACAACAGTCATGTTGATTTGTTTGAAGCTATTCTTTTGCCCATCTTCGTGGTTGATCCATAGTAATTGGTCATCAAACTAGCTTGTTGTGTTGATTTGATTTCCATTCACTATTGAAGCATAGATTACATTTGACTTCTGATCAGTCAAGTTGTGCACTAGCTTGTTTGTTATTTATTCCAAAAATCAAAAAACAATTCCACTCATATAGTATACGAAAATGAAAGTATGTTTGCATTAGTAGATTCTTTATGATTAGGGATTGAAAAGTGAAATCCAAATCTTTCATTTTTCGTCATAGTAGTTGTGAGATAAGTAGAAATCAATGCATTGTGTTTCCTATTGATTAGATTACTTGCTTGCATTGTTGTTCTTGTATTTTCTTGCTATTGTCTTCGTTCAATCGGAAATGAACTCCTTACTATTCTTTAGGCAGTCGTTCATCAAAAGGAATGTTTTTTTCTGCTCATCTAGTTGCATTATAGGAGTTTTAAAGATACATTCAATAAGGCCTTGAAATCGAGACTTAATTCAAGATTAATTGTTAAAATCTATTGAATGAACTTAAAAACTCATTGGAACCTAAGCGTCATTAAACCTAGTGGTTGTTGTTTTCACTGAGGTTGGGTGATTCCTCCTCTGTGATTTCATAAGTACTAGTACAGACTTGTGCTCCTTGTATCATCAAGTATACGGTGGGAGACCCGATTAGGTTGAAATCCTTTTATCCCTAAGAAGTTGAGTCTGCCGCCTTACAGATCGTAATGCACCGAACACAACATTCGGGAAGATTTACTGCCGTACGAAAATTCCTTGGTCATTTCTCTTTTATTTATCACCAAGGTGTATATTGTAGTTTTACAATTTGTCTGGTAAACCCTCTTGTCTAAAGTTTCCAAAGTAGTCACTTTCATTCCTTTTAGACTCTTTAAAAGAAAAAGGATCATCTGAGCACTTTTCCTTTCAAGCTCATTAAACCTCAAAAGGGATAGATTCACCTTTCATCCTTTTCTCGACTCTTAAAATATGAAAAGACAAAGTTTTATTTCGATGTTGTAAAATTAACTACCCATGAAATATTCCTAGTTAAAGTTAGCATTCCTTTCAAGGTCTATTCCAATCGCAACATCTCCAGAGTCTACTAGTCAAGGTCTCCCTTCAGATGGGAATCTTGGTCCTTTTCCTTCTTTCGGAAATGTTGGTGCTCCTTATATGGAAGCATTGTCCTTGCCTGGGTTGACCATTGGGCTACCTATTTGGTTTTTTTCAACCTCGGTGGTCCCAAGCATCCCAACTCCTGCTCCACCATCTCCTTCATTTGGATCACATCACGATGATTCTAGGGTGGACCCTTCGCCTTCTTCCCCTATTTCTTCACCCTCCTCTTCTACTTCACCTAGTGAAAGTTACAAGTCCAGTAACAAGGAGGTTAAGAAGAAGAAGAGGAAGATGAAGAAGAAGAAGTTAGATAAGTGAGAGGCCACCCATGCAACTATTGCTCTGAGTACACCTCCGATAGAAAAACCTTTTGATCCTCCACAAAAGATTAATTTCCTTGTAATATGTGCAAGGGTGACCATTTTCTTCATGATTGCCCTGGTATTCCTAGGATCTTAGAAGTATGGTCTCAAGATCTGACTCGTCAATCCTCTTCACCCTCTGAAGATCATGTCAATGTTACACCCTCAACTAGCAATGGTAAGAAGAAAGGGAAGATTGGATTCCCCTATAGGTTATGTGAAGGAAAACATCTTCTTTACCTTTGTCCTCTCATGGATAAAGCTTCTGTAGTTTTAGAAAGCCTTGCGGCTTCTTCCCCCCAACTCACTGTTGGTTATCACAGTCTTTCTTCTAACCCTCCTTCAGTTAGTGTAGAGATTGACTTAAATTCATCTCTTATTGATCCTGCTCTTCCTAAGCCTGAATGTGTTATTTCTATTCCCAACCAACCATTGGTCGAAAAGGGTGTCAACTTGGTTTCACCATCAGTTGTTCACACTATTCTAGAAGAGCATAATGATCATACTACTCATGTTCTTCTTGTCTCTTCAGATTCACCTGAATCAAAGAATGACCCTCCTATCCTAGTTGATCAAGAGATTCCTTCTTCGATTCCTGCAAAGCATGTGGGAAATCATATGATACCCCCACCAAGTAGTTCTATCGTTTCCTTCAATTGGATTCACTTGACTGCTCTCTACCTCTCATCTTATGTGCCTTTCTAGATCACGGTACACGCCTATAATATGGTAGTACTTGGCACTCTCTTGGATGAAGGTGCATTTGTTAGCCTCATGTCTTCCACTACTTGGCATGCTTTGGGCTCCCCACAGCTTGTGCCTGTCACCTGGAATCTATTGGCTTTTGATGGAGGAACCAATCAACCCTTAGGGATCCTTATGAAGTTCCCTATTACTTTGGGAGGTAAGACTATCTATATAGATGTGATGGTTGTCCAAAGTGCGTTGGATTTCAATCTTCTCCTTGGTCACAATTATATTTATGTCATGGGAGCTCTTGTTTCTTCACTTTTCTGTGTGGTTTGTTTTCCACATGACGGAAGAATTGTGACTATAGATCAATTGCCATTCTTTGGTCATTAGATACCTCCTTTGCAACCATCATCCCCTATCAACTCCTGTTTGCAAGCAATACCTTCCCCACCACAGGTCAATTATGTGGCTACCCGTTCCGTCTTCACATCTGTTGATGATCATGCAAATGGTCTCGTACATCATGTATTGGGGGCATTGGAACCTGATCTGTTGTTGTTACCCCATGACATGTATTCCTCCCAAAGCATGGTTCTTCCATCCAGTGAAGACTTCTTGGGAGTCATGTTCTCGTATAGCCCATGAACAGTTTTGCTAAGGAGAGTTCCTTTTTCTTGTGTCGACCTCGTTAAAAAATGAAACAGGGGTATGGAGCATAGTTCCTTGTCTTGTGTCAAGCTCGTTAAAAAATGAATCAAGGCATCTTGTGGAGCATGGTTCCTTGTCTTGTGTCAAGCTCGTTAAAAAATGAATCAAGGCATCTTGAGGAGAGTTCTTGATCTTGTGTCAACATTGTTAAAAAATGAAACAAATGTCCTGAGGATAGTTTGTTCCTATGTCAACCTCGTTAAAAAATGAAACAACTCCATTTTCCCAATCGAGTCTTTAATTAAGATCTTGTAAAATCCCAATCGAGTATTTCCTAAATCTCAAGAGTGAACCTTCATTCCATCCACCTAATTGAATGCAATGAAGCTTGAGGGGCATGTACCTCGATTGGATCATTATGTTGGGGGCATGCGAACCTTATTCAAGCATAGTTTTTCATTTCAAGCTTGTGTAAACATAAAACCAAATCCAAGCATAGTTCTCCATGGTTCGCGCTTATGTAAAAATGAACCCATGCGTTGATGTACCTTTTTTGGTTTGGTGTGTAAAGCGATTTCTCGCTTATTGTGTCTTTTGTCTTTTATGAATATGTTAAATATATTGACTGATGCATTAGTGAATTATGTATTAGATAGACATTTACGTAAATTATAAATCATAAACAAGAATTTAGACATAATAAGTAGATACAGTAAAACATAGATAGATCTATATCATGTGTTGCACACCATGGCACTCAATAGATATATATATATATATATATATATTTATATATATATATATATATATATTTCCAAAAAATATGTATGTTTAGTTACATCGTGAGACACATGTCTCTCAAAAATCTGCAAAAAAGAAACCTAGAAGTCTACTATGCATTATGCTCTTTGTAGTAGACTACTACCTGGACCACACGTCGAAGCAGCCAGTGTATCCTGTTCGACACACCCGTGGTGTGTCTCTGGTACTTCCTGGGAGTCTCCTTGAATCCTCTATAGTTTGGGATCCCCTCAGTCAAGCCCTCTAGGTTACGAGCTATCTCCTCCTCAACATCTCCACCCAAAGGTAGTAAATCATTCTCTCTGTCAGCCCTCTGGGCAGTAGGAGCAAGATCTACTAGTCTCTCAAGTCCAACATCTGCAAAGAATTGAACATAATAATTAGGCCATGTATATTTAAAATCCAAAAACAACAAAAAGTTACAAAAAGTTTATCAGTCAAACTGAGTATTTTACCTCTCTCATCCCACTATTCGCCAGGAAGAAGCAGCATGTCTAGATCACCCCTGAAGTCCATCCCAGCGTATGACCAATCCTCAACTATGACTTGTTGATGGTTCATCCATTCAACAAATTCTGGACCCCATGATACAGGCTGGCCACCGCCTCCTCACAACATCACGAGAGCCCAACGAGTAATCTGTGTCTATCGTGGTCCTAGCCATCCCACTGTCACGTCCTATCTCTTGAGGATTGATACTCTTTCTAGCATGAGCAGTATCAAGATTGAACCGTAACCGAACTGTTTTGCCTCACCCCGATGGCACTTGGTCAGTTGTCTCTTTATATTGAAAGACACGGCCTCGGCCTAGTTAAACATGGTAGGGTTCATGCAGTTTTGGGCTAACTATAATTGAGTCTTAGTCGCCTCATGCTAGGCTTGGGAGCCAGCTGCTCTGGTAATGTTAAACAACAACACCCATAGTGACAAATCATTAACAGTGAAAATTTGCAGTTTTCCACTTATTGATGATTTTCGTGCTCTTGGGGGGCACAGTCTTGTGATAAGTGTGTCCATAGAGTCTCTAGTAACCCAAGTTCCCACCATGCAGGGCATCTCTCATCTCCTTGACAACCTAGTCAAAAATTAGATATCCATGGCATAAAACTCAATTTCTTGCCCACGAATTATAAATTTTCCTTCTGTCGGATTCCATGCTCGGATCAAGTACTCTAGCAGATCCACTTGTGCACTCAGGAGTGGTGTCAGGAAGAATTTTAGTAACGCACAGTTCCCTAGGATGTTTAGGCAAAGAGGATTGACCACTCCCATCACATAATCATTGTCATGAATACGTTCCTGCCATGAGAATGCAATTTTTTGTCCCTGCATGCACAAACATCCCTTTGTTAAATGCCATCGAACCATTTTCACCTTTTAAAACTGATTATAAATGAATATTTTTGGGTAACTTTTGTGTCGTCGCAAGTGTACATCACTTTCCTGCGACAATCCCATTTTTGCCCCATGTAAATTTCTCGGTTGTCGCAACCCCGAGGGGGAAAGTTGCAACGACCAAGGCAAATTTTTTGTCCAAAATATTCCTCTAAATCCCAGTTTAAAACATGAAATTGCATATAATTTAGGCCTAAGAACAAAGGTAAGGATAGGGAATTTACCTGGAAGAAGCACAAAAGACAATGGACCACTGAGCCTCCTGGCATCGATCGCCAAGTTTCATGAGGTACGCAATGTTTGAAGTTTTTACCACAATCAAAAACACAAGTAAATTGGTTTTCTGCCATAGTGCCTCTTTTATGACCTTTTTTTAAAAAATTTAGGGTTTTCCTTAGGGTTTGAAATTATGGTTTTGACCTATATGCATGTTTTTGCAAGGCAGATCTTATGCTTGCATTTTCTTGTGTAGCGACAGGTGTTTCGGGAACTAGTGATGATCGATGCATGAATTATATACTCAGTTAATACCAAAAAAATCTTTTCCGAGTCAACTTTAAGCTCTTTTCTGACTCTTGAAATGTGAAAAGACTGTCGAGCCCTTGTTGTTTTGAGCTCATGAATGGTTACGAAACATCATGTCTCTAGTAAGATTTTTACTTTTTCAGGCTGGAGGCACTATTTACGAAAAGTACTCCTTGACTGAAATAGTCAAGAAGTTCTCTCTAGTATCGTTTTCTACCTTTTTGGACTCAAGAGACACAAACGTAGGAAAAGGAACCATTTGGAGTTTTCTTCTCTGTGTCTTTTTCAAACTCTCTAAATATGAAAAAGACTCTGAGTTTTACCTATGCCGGACTCATTAAACCCTGACAACATTGGACTCATCGCCATGATGAGACCCGAGCTTCTCCTCCCTAGGGCTCGTTAAAATTTCACTAGGTTTGGATTTGTCCAAAAGATAAACTTATATTGCAAGCATATGCTATCCCCTTCAAGCTTGTGTTTCAAAAATAATTGGGGTACTCGCTAGCAATGGTGGGGGGGGGAATTTGGAAATATTATGTTGATTACCTACGGCAGCTTGTCTCTCTTGAACATCAACAATTTGTTTCTTTTTGCCGGGTTTGGGATATCCTCACTTCATCATTAGCCTTCCGAGGTTTGGGTTCTTCATTTTTCCTCATTCCATTTGATCCCTGCTGTCTCCCATGGCCTTTGATCCCTTGGTACCAAAATGCTACCACATTTCAGAGTCATGTTGCCGATATGTTCAAGATCTTAATCTTTCATCCTCCTTTGATTCTCTGTTTCATCCATCTTCATATTATTCCTTTGTCTCGCTTTGTTTATGTGGGAAACATTATGGCCCTCCTGCAATGGATCACTTCCTGTCGACATCAACTCATTATCCAGGAAGTTGATCTAGAGACTCCTTCCGGGTACCTTGGAGCTTGCATGCCTCAATGGAAAGTTCTTCGCATTCAATGACAGACTTACATCATTGGTCTTTGATCGGGTGATTTCACAAGTATTCAACTCTAGATCATTCTTCACACTTTGTGGATTGTACCAGCAATACCTTGAGAACCATTGACATTATTGGTGGTCTCTCTCATGCTTGTTAACGGTTCACATCATTGGCCAGTAATCAAGTGATTTTCTAGTATGCTCGAGTTCAACACATATATTTTCATATTAGAAATTGTATGATGGATAGGTTGGGATTCAAGAACCTGGGCTCAGATTACACAAGTCCAATTTGTGTGGACTATTTATACATGACTCTTTTGATTGGATGGCCACAACCATACTTGAGTCTTTCTAGATGGCTGGGACCATACCTGTGTTTTCATATGGTCTTTTCACCTAGATGGTTGCATCCATACCACAAACCAATTCTATTTGTCTTTGGATGGTTGTGCCCATACCTGGACTACATGTACTTCTTTCACTATCAGAGATATCAGTTGCACTTGCATCTGCAAGTTCTCCATGATGGTGTTCCTGTTCAGTTATGGTTTCGTAAAGCATTTCACCCCTTCCACTCTCTTGGCCTTCATGCTTTAGGGGGCATCTGTTACACATTATTTTGTCACCAACCCCACATCCCCTGATCCCAGGTAGAGTCAGTCCCTGAATGGAATCTGCTCTATGTCATATATCAAAATATGTGCCCACATCTTCCATATCACTCAAGAATATTAACCATGCTTACTAATCCTGAAGTTGACCCTTTTACCTATGTTTCAAGATCATCGTAGGACATCAGTATCCTACTTGCAACGATGGCTCAAAGTGAATGAGAACCTCACGACACTGTCGCAAGAGTACATCTATTCTCAGCGACGGTTAGATTTTAGGGATCATCGCAGGTCATCATTATCCTACCTACGATGATATCCCAGAATGCACGAATGCCTCGCGACGTCATCTCTGAGTCTCAGTGTTTGACTTGTGATGACCTAGATATGGCAAATTAGTTCAAACAAAATACTTCTGGGAGGTTCTAGAGCTAGTTGTTGGGTCAAAAAATTTCACCTCTCCTCATTTGAGATGGTGGTTCTGCTTTTTGAGTGACCTCCCTTGAAGATAAGCTTCCTCTCCCCTCATTTATGGAGGCTCCTCCTCTTATAAAAACATCCTCCGTGACTATGATCAGCTAGTGCCAGTTGAGTTTTTTGTGTGCTAGTTCTTATCTTGTTGGATTGATAGCTTATAGTTTCGATTGCCTTTCATGTTGTGGATTGAGAGTGTAAAATGGTTTTGTAAGAAGGAAGCCTTGTTGTGATTGCCTTAGTTTCATACTTGTGCTTTTGGGTGAGAGAGAGTCATCAGTATTTCTGGGAAACCTTTAAGAGTGAATGCTTATGGAGACATACTGATCAGACCCTTCAAGGAAGCTTGCAATGTCAAGGTGTGGTTGTAAGCTTTATTGTTGTTTATATTAATACAATCAATGGTTATATCCTGTATGATGTATGAAATGTATGTTGATAGCTTATGGTTCCTTGACTCTATAAGTAGATAGTTCGTTATTGTGCTCTATTATGTTTTTTGTCATTTTCATATGTTGTTTCAGGTGAATCATTCATTAAGGAGAAGAAAGTGATAGCTAGAGCGATGTGACGAAGACTTCATCAAACACTGGTATAGGGTAGGCCTCTTTAACGATAATTATTTAAGGAATTAGTTATTATCTTTGTCTTGTTGTGACTATACCCACTCTAGGGCTAGAGGGGTTGTCTCTGTCCATAGAGGGAACTTACGTGCATCACAGAGACCTCCCAACTTGACTTGTGCCACTGCCACTTTAGTCGTGCTCTGAGTGGTTGCGTGTTTGATTTGCTCCACCAGCTACTCTATTGGCGGTCCTACATTGTCCTCCTTGATTTTTTGTTGTGTGCTCTATATGCTTTCCAAATTCTCTTATATCTTGGTAGAGATATTGTAGGCCTCACCTAGCCAAGGCCCAAATCTGGCCTTGAGGACTGCCTCTTTCTTTCACGATGCTTCCACCTGTAGATGCAGTTGCTTGGCCTCCTGCAACTTAGCAAGGCACTGTTTGGCAACAACAGTGCACACCATTTCTCTGACTTCATCATACTGTTGCTGCAGTTCATGAGCTTGTGTATTCAAGGCTTGTAGAGTGGGATCTTCCTACAGGGTCGTGACTACCTCCATTTCTTGCTCAAAAATCATAGTGCAATCTGTCACTACAACATCCACTGTTACAACTCCATCCTTCATAGTGGCTTCGCACTATTCTCTGACCTCTAGCGGAGTTGAAGGCT
Source organism: Pinus taeda (assembly GCA_000404065.3). Classification (NCBI taxonomy): domain Eukaryota; kingdom Viridiplantae; phylum Streptophyta; class Pinopsida; order Pinales; family Pinaceae; genus Pinus; species Pinus taeda. Next base: position 178,535 of record APFE031394212.1, on the reverse strand, counting down.
GTGACTTCAACTTTAATTTTGTGATCTTCAATTTAAGCTCAAATTGAACTTGATCCATTTCTATCTTGGCGCCACGCACCCCTGCAACCATATTTATTATCTTCACTTCCAACGAGGCTTCCTTAGGTATATGTAGTTCGGGTATTGTTTTGTAGGCTTCCACCACCACGACTGCAAGCTAGTCATTCTATGCCTGGAATTTCTTTTGTGCCTCTAGTGCCTCCGATTTCTAAACAATCATTTGTTTGTTGTCCAATGACCGAACCATCATTGTTGCTGAGTGGTCCTCGGTGCCAAACTAGTTGATGTAGCACTGCTCTATCCTACATCTACCTGGATTCTAGTCATCTAAATATGTAGCTCACGTAGATCCTTCTAGATGGTGCTCAATGCCTACTTTTTTTGCTACTCAAACTGCTACAACAGTTTTATGGTGGTGTCCCACACCTTATCACCCATCTCATCTAGGTCTTCATCTGTTAAGGCGATTGGATCCAGTGGTGGCTTTGTCGCCTTCGACTTCTTTTGTGGTCCTTCCTTCCCCTAGTCTTTGTATCTCTTGATCCAGAAGGGAGTGCTCTCCTGCTCCTCCTGACCACTGCCACCCTGCCTAGACTGCTCTTCCTCCTTCATTTGAGGCAAAGGAGACTTATCACCCCGCTCGGAGCCATGATCTTCCTGCTATGCCTACTTCTTCACGGCATGCTCCTCTTCTACCATGGCCTTCTCCTCAGTCTCCTTCCACCTTTTCTTAGCCAACTATTGTACCTTCTGTTTGGTTGCATCCTTCTTCTTCTCCTCTGTGGACTTGCTAATCCATGTAGCCAAATCGGAAGGAGAATTCCAATATATTGGCTAGCTCTTGATGACCTCCTCAATAACATCATCTGTAGCAAGGTAGGATAGGTCAAACCACCTTTTCTCTGGATCCTTCCGCACCTAGATGTATACACTGTGGAAGTCATCTTTGAACTCTGTGTATCCTGAAAGTTGTTCAAACACGGTTGGTGACAACCACAGCTTCTAGTTGATGGCCATGTGAATGCTCACCTCCGTCAGCTCCCAAAAGACTTTTGTCTCTGTGACCCGCACAACATCTTTTGTGGCCCACAGAGATGCAAATTTTGTAGCCTGCGGCAAATATTTCTCCATGAGAGAAAATTGGTTGTCCTCCAGCAAATCCCAAGTGACCAGCACAATCAAGAGAAATATCCATGAATAGTGGAAGGTTTTACTCTCATCCTGTGCCTCTCTGTAGTTTGCGAGGAACTCACTACATAGGTAGCACGCCCAATTGAATTGCATGCCCTCCATGCACTGTGCAGCCAAGGAAACCACTAGTGCCGAAACCCCATCCGTGTGGCATTTTCTCATAAACTTGCCAGCCAAAATCTGTGTGGCAACCTTTACCGTAGGATCAGTGATTGAGGTAATAGAGTACCCACATGGCTTCTTCACAAGTTTAAACTTGTCATTCATCTTCTCAGTGAGGTCACACTCATTCATCTTTCTTCCATACTCCTTGGCTAGATTTAACCCTAAATGTGGCAATAGTGTGATCCGATGGACCATCATATCGGTGATGAGGATCGGTGTGTTTAGCCACAAGCACCCATCATGCACTAGGCATAGCAACTACTTAATGATGATTAGGTTTATGTTGGAGAGGTGGTAGTGGGGCACCCACAACAGGTTCAACAACCCTGATTGGTTCACTCCGTGAATCCACTCCACAGGTTCAAGTGTGGTGACACCAAACTCTTTGTAGAAGACCCTCTTCATGTAGGTATCTACAGCAAAGTGGGGGAACCTCTCATAGTCCGCCAAATACCAATCTTCTAGCTTCAAATAAAGGATCCACGCCAAGCGTGGACCTTCAAAGGTTAGGTTCTCTGGTAAAAGGGGTGTGTTGAGGAGGAACTATCCTGCATCTGGATCCTTAGGGACCTTCACTTTTCCCTTGCATGGAGGGATATACTCCAAAAAATTAGATATGGGATCCACCCCCTCAGTACCTATATCTTCCACACCTTCCTCGGCCTCCAAATCTACCACTTTCCACTTCTCTTTCACGCTCAGCTTTTCCTTCCTCTGGGCCTATGTAGCAGCATCCTTCCTCAGTGACTCCCACACTAACACTAACTATTATATAGGAAAATGACCTCCTCATTAGCTCAAAGGATAAAGGCATGATGACTGAAGAACTGACCAAGTTCAGAGGCCCACTTATCAGGCTAATGTTGTCTAGACACTATCAACCTACTTTATAAACCTTCTTAGCAAGCCTAAGGGTGCAATGGTGCCTAGGGGTAACTCTACTTGTTACCTCAGGAAAAGCATTAGTGACCCTACATAAGTTTCTATGGGTCAAAGGAGCAAATTGACTGAGAAAATATCCCTAGATTCTCTCCTATGTCAGCTCATAAAAGCAGGGAAACATCAAAACTTGACCTTTTTGGGGGAATTACTAATTCCTAATGGAGTATGCAAATTGGAAAGAGCACAAAGGCATGAAAACATCACTGCTTTTGCCTAATGGAACTCATGAAGTACTTGCAAACCCTAACCTCACATGCTATATATGCCAGGTTAGGGCCATTATGAAAGAGATTGAACCATTTGAAAGGATTACCTATTTGACTGTCGAGAAAAGTCTGAGACTAAGGCATAAGAAGAGGTTAAGAAGGGAGAGAGAGAGGAGCTGGAGGGCTAAGGGAAGGCTGATGCAATTGATGGTTGTAATCAATCTTTCTACATCAATATAGAACTGAAGTTGTGTTGTCCACTTCGAGATGTTGATAGTATGACTTGTTTGTATGTTTATTCAATATCATTAGCATGAGTGGCTTATTTATATGCAACTAGATATCTTTATATGTTCATGCATTGTTTATCAAGGTTTTATGCTATGATATTATGCTTGTCTTTGCTATGTGTAGGTTTTGATCTAGATTCAGCTCAGGCGTCTTTCACCTAGCTGCATTCCGCTCTCCAACAACACCACACTAAGACTTGAGGTAATAATTCCTTCTCTCCTTGAGGGTTTTCTACATCACCAAACACCCATGCATTAATCCCTATAGTAGAATTGGTGACTCTACTGGGGACTACACTTAGTTCCTAGTTTTTCCCAAAACGTTCCTAGACCTCTCTTTCTCCCACACCTTCCTGTACTTCTTCATTCCCTTTCTGACCACTCAGGACCATACAGTACCCTTCTCTCAGTGCTCAACCCTAGATATGATCTCCACAACCCATTTTTTAGTATCTTTCCTCACTAACGCAAGTTACCAGTGAAAACAGTGCTTTATAAAGCATTGTTCCCTCACAAATAGAGCATTAGTGATGAAACTATGTTATACAACAAAATGACCCCCTCATCAGCTCAAAGGGGAAAGACATGATAGCTAAATCAAAGACCAAGATCACGTGCCTTGTTTCCACACTAATGCTGGCTATACACTGACAACTTGCTTTATAAAGCATTGTTCCCTCACAAATAGAGCGTTAGTGATGAAACTATGTTATACAACAAAATGACCCCCTCATCAGCTCAAAGGGGAAGACATGATAGCTAAATCAAAGACCAAGATCACGTGCCTTGTTTCCACACTAATGCTGGCTATACACTGACAACTTTCTTTATAAAGCTTCTCTGTAAACATAAGGGTTCGTTAGAGACCCTACTAACTCTAGTTGTTAGTTTGGGAACAATGTTAGTGGATCCTAATGAAGTTCTAAAGGTCAAAGAAGTGAATTAACTCATAAATATCTAGATATTTTCTCCTAAATCTACTCAAGAAAAGCGAGGAAACATCTCAAGTTCGACCTATTTACGGGATTTCTAATCCTAATGAAGGAGGCAAATGGGAAAGAGTTGAAAAGCATGGAAACTTCATTGATTTTACCTTAAGGAACTCATGGAGGAACTTGGCAACCCTAACTCAATTGCTACATAAGGAAAGCTAGGGCTATGGTGATAGAGGTCAGATCATTTGAAAGGATAGCTTACTTGATAGTTGAGCATAGTCTCAAATCTAAGCATAAGAAGTTCATAAGAAGGGAGAGAGAGAAAGAGAGAAGTTGGAGGGGTAAGGGAAGGCTGATGCAACATATGGTTGTAATCACTCTTCTGAAATTAATATAGAACTACAGTTGTGTTGAGGAGGTAAATCCCCTCTGCGGACAGAGGCGATCCCTACTAGCCCAGACCGGATCTAGCAACAATCATACAACGCTACAACGCGAGTTCCTAATTTCAAATTAAAGACCAATGATGGAGGCCTACCTGGATTCCAACGCTAGTGCTTGTAGAAAAGGTGACGCTCTCATTCCTTTGCTCTAGCAAATCGCAATCCCCACGATCTCCATGAAAGGACACCTGCACATACAAAGAACGACACAAACACAAGAATAAAATCCAATAGGTGCAACTATATATCAATCATAAAGTATATAACTCATCATTATCACAAAGAACAATAAGAGTGGAGCCATAACAATAGTCGTTTATTAATGATAAACAAAGAAGAATACAACCATAGTTCTGACATCAGATCCTCCTTTGGCTGGGTGATCAGCAGCACATGTCTTGCAAAGCTTTGTTGGGAATAGGAACAAGCTTCTCTCTCTTTGGTTATTGGACAAGAATCTCCTTACTTAGATTTGGCCTTATGGGAATGAAGAAGGCTCTTGCAGCATGAAGCTCTTGGTAACTTGACAATTCTCAATCTTTGGAACTAGCTTGCCTAAGGAAAATGGACAAGTTCTTATAGATAGAGGAGGGGGAGTTGGGATCATCCACAATATTCATGGGATTGGATTTATCACTAAAGAATCTTCCATGAGAGGTGGCAAACCACTTCCTCTCTATAGATTCAGTCTAGGAGTTGGTTAGGATGAATCTTCTGTTGTTGGTTTGTTAAAAAACACTACCCATTTTGGCTAGCGCGAGTGCGACTCTATGACAGAGCGCCAACTGGCACGCCCTCTTTGGAGGATTTCCCCCATTGGCGTGAGTGTTGCACTGTGAAACCGCGCCAATGGAAAAAGGGATGTTTTTATGGGTTTTTTGTAGGAGATGTCTTCAGGGAAAATGAAGTTCATGCTCAGAGGAATGTAATGCAAGTGTTTGCAGGTCATGTCACTTCTCACAGGTCCCGGAATGAGTCCTCCAAGCTGAGGGAGAGGGATAATAGGGACAGTGACAAATTGTTGTGTAACAGATGCCCCCTAAAGCATGAGGCCCGGGAGAGAGAGAGGGATTAAATGCTTTACAAGAACATGTCCAACTGAAAACACTGCCACTAGAAAACCTGTGTGGAGAAGTACAACTAATATCTCAAGTACATGATATATATGGTATGGGCATAGCCATCCATAACAGAGTACATAAGAATCTAGATCTAAGGTATGGATGCAGCCATCCAGGATGGATCAATAAATAGACTCAGGCATGGTTGCAGCCATCCAGTGCATGAGTCATGTAATGATCATAATAATCCAGAAAATCGCAACCTGGATCCCAACAGACAAAATCCAGGGTCTTGAAGTCCATCTCGACCCGAACAAAGTACAAGTTCAAGGATGCGAATATGGGAGTCGAAGTCAAACATGTAGGAACATCATTTGATTACCAGTCAATGATGAAAACTATTAATAGATGTGAGTGGTACCACCAATAATGACAATGGCACTCAAGGTACTATACGCACAATCTACGGCGTGCGAATCAGTGAGCGATCGTCGAACACCCATAGAATCATTCGATTGGAGGCCAATGATGAAAACCTCATGTCGAACATAAAGAACCTTCCATTGAGGCATGCAGGCTCCAAGGCACCTGAAGGGAGTCTCTAGGTCAACTTCCTGGATAATGAGCTGAAGTCGACAGGAAGCGACCTTGATTGAAGGTGGGCCATAGTGTTTCCGACATCATCGATGCAAGATAGAGGAGGATAATATGTTTCGTGAATCAAGATTATGTGAGTTATCAGAGGGAGGTTGATTATTTTGCAGAGGCCAACTTCTCTTGAACATATCAGCAGCACGACAGTGGACTTGGCAGTATTTGACATCAAATGATCAGAGGTCATGGTGACAAGGCAACAAGTAGATGATAGGTCAAACAAGATCACCCAAACCCATGGAGGCAAGTGAAAAACGAGATGAGATATCCCCACCCAAACACGAATTCAGACAAGTGCCATGTTCAAGAGCAACATACTGCTAACACGACAATGATTCTGGTTCCATTTTCCCCACCATTTCTGGCAAGTACCCCAGTTATTTTTTATGACAAGCTTGACGGGGATAGCATATGCTTGTAAAGCGTCATGGCGACGGAATCCAATGTCATTAAGTTTTAAAGAGTTTGACAAAGGAAGAACTCAGTGTCTTTTCATGTTTAGAGAGTTTGAAAAGACAGCGGAAAAGTAAACTCCAAGGGTGTCCTTTTTCATAAAGTTGTGTCTCTCGAGCCCGAAAAAGTATAAAACAATGCTCAAAAGAACCGCCCGATCATTACGATCGAGGATTACTTTTCATGATTAGTCACTTCGACCTGAAAAAGTAAAAAAGCAACCGAAATCACGTCATTTCATAACTGTTAACGAGCCTGAAACAACAAGGGCTCGACGATCTTTTCGTCTTTACACGATCAGAAAAGAGCTTAAAGGTGACTGCCTCTTATTTACTTTTAACGAGTCAAGAGGAATAACTCGGCAATCTTTTCATATGTAGATGGTTAGAAAAGAGCTGAAAGAAGACCTCCATTTTTATTCTCTTTAACGAGTCAAAAAGGGAAAAATACTCGGCAATCTTTTCATATTTTACGAGTCACAAAAGAGCTTAAAGGTGACTCATCCTATAGGAATGAGTGGTATAAAGGGTAGCAACTGGTTCCGGAAATGGTGGAACTACTCAAAACATGTAATGGTCAAGAGGCTGGCTAATAAAACCACTCATAACTGCGGTTCCTCAGGAAAGGAAAACAAGCAAGTGAAAGCATATGATCAGCCAAAGAGATGGTGGCAATGGAATGAAACGACCATGGATCATCTAGCATAATTTAGCGAATAAAGACAACAATCACGAGATGTACATCGAGTATGGGTTCATTTTTACAAAAGCTTGAACCATGGAGAACTCTGCTTGGATTCGATTTCATGTTTACACAAGCTTGAAACGAAAAACTATGCTTGTTATAAGTTTGCATGCCCCCAGCATAATGATGCAAAACGAGGTACATGCTCCCTAAGCTTCGTTGCATTCAACAAAGTGGATGGAATGAAGGTTCACTTTCGAGATCTTGGAAAGACTCGACTTGTATTTTACGAGATCTTAATCAAAAGACTCAATTTGGAAAGGGAGTTGTTTCATTTTTTAATGAGGTTGAAATACGAAAAGAACTATCCTCACAACCCTTGTTTCATTTTTTAATGAGCTTGACACAAGATCAGGAACTATGCTCGACTAGACCCAATTTCATTTTTTAAGGAGCTTGACATAGGAAAGTGAACTATGCTCCAACTGAACATCATCATCATGAACAGGAAGTCGGTGCTTCCAAGAGTGCCACTCCCGATGGAAGGATAACATCTTGGAAGTCAAGACCCAATGCCCCCAGGACACTATGCACGACGGCATCATCACTGGATACAGGCACAGGATAAGTAGCCACGTAGTTGTTGGAGAGGTAAATCCCCTCTACGGATAGAGGTGATCCCTACTAGCCCAAAAAGGGTCTAGAAATAATCAAACAATGCTATCACGCAAGTTCCTAATTGCAAATAATAGGTAGGTGATGAAGACCTACTTGAGTTCCAACGCTTTTAATCGTAGAAGAGACGTAGCCCATGCTCCTTTGTCTTGGCCAGTCATAGTCCTCCACTATCTCCGTGAATGGACACCTGTACAAAAAGAGAACAACACAAACACAAGCGTGAAATCTAATATATGCAATTATACATCAGTCAGGAAGGATATAATTCAACATCAACCATTACAAGTACAATGAGAATGGAACCATAATGATAGCCATCTATTATTAATAATCAACAAAGGAGAATACAACCAGCATCCTGACGTCAAGTCCTCCTTTGGCTGGGTGCTTAGCTACACAAGTCTTGCAAAGCTTGAAGGGATGAGGGACAAGCTCTCTCTCTCTTTGGTGACAAGATCTCCTTACGTAGGTAAAGCCTTATGGACACAAAGAAGGCTCTTGCAACTCTAATCTCTTGATATCTTCCTTTCAGCATAGGTATTGCCACTAGAATCAAAACTAGCTTGCTCAAGCCATGGAAACAAGCTTTTATAGAGGAGAAGGAAGAGATAAGATCAATCACAACAATAATGGATTTGGCTTCATCACTTGGAAACTTCTATGGAATGGTAGCAAAACTACTTCCCATTCAAGGAGATTCGAAGCCAAACCATCCTCACTTAACTTGGATTCAGTTGGTGAATGAGTTGGATAGAACTTTCGGAGATTGATTAGTTCAAAACTTTGCCCAAAAAGGTTGGCGCGATTTCCACTCTGGGACAGAGCGCTAATGGTGTGCCCCTTTTATAGGATTTTCCCCATTGGCGCGGGCATAACACAGTGGGCCAACGCTAATGTAAAAAGGGTTTTTTTTAAGGGCAAGGTGCAGGAGATGTCTTCAGGGCATATGAAGCTCATGTTTAGAGGTGAATGATGCAAGTAGTTTCAAGTCTTTTCACTTCTCACAAGTCCCAGAATGAGTCCTCCAAGATGCAGGAGAGGGATAACAGGGACGGTGAAAAACAGTGACAAATTACTGTGTAACAGGAGGGTGCTAGAACCAGGTTTCCACACCTTGGAGATGTCTGATGGTTTCAAGTGGTCCACGGTTCGACCCTGCATGCACATCGCTATGCGCACTTACCCATACCTTGTAGCCTGAGATGCTTCCTTCGCGAAGCCCTACTTGGGGCTTGATCAGTGTTATTTCCCAAGTTCTTACTCACAGCCCGATATTAGGTGATTAATTGAACTTATTTATACACTTTTAGATATAATTAACAATATTCACAATTCATATAAGTGTGCGTAGTAAATAAAAAATATAATTGCAAGTAATATCAAACATGTAATAACGCAGAACATATACACAGGATTCAGATAAAACTTCTCTTTATTATTTTCTTCCTTCTGTTACAAACTCAACCCTACCCTGCGCACTCAGTTGCAAAGGTCCACGCACTCAGCTGTGGACTCTACTAGGCCTCTGCGCACTCAGCTGTAGAGACTCTTCCTACTACTATGACCCAAGACACTTAAACTCTTTCTCTATGCTTTGTTATATTATTCTATCCATTCCTTCCATTACTTCCTTTACAACTTAGAGCCTCTCTCTATTTATACAATCCCATTGTCTGCGAACCATGGGTAGGTCGACACTACATTCAAAGGACAACCCTATGACTCTAACATACAATTTACGCTATGCACCCGTAATTGGTGGAGTTTTTACTACAATATTACTCAAAACTTGGTCTTTGAGCCCCAAAACATGTTGTGGGGTGATTCCATGCCCAACAGGGCCCCAACACAAACATCTTGACTCGCTCTCGAGTCACTCTATTGGCGTGGCGATCTTGGTGTGAAGTCCCTCCAGCTAGTCTTGAATGGTCTTGATGTCTACAATGCATCGAGCTGCTACTTACTGAGCTTGTTGCATTCTTTCTTTTGAGACCTCTATTTCCAGTGTGTTTCCTTGCATCTATGCATGCATCCCCTGAATCTGCGCAAGCTTTCCTTCAATATCTGTTGTGATTGTGAAAGCTTCGTTAATCCATGGTTGGATGCCGCTTTGAACACTACTTTCTTATGGCGCGTCGCGTCCACCTGCTCCTTTAATGCCTTGGATTGCTGCATCCTCACAAGATGTTGAGTAAGGACTAATGTATTCGTAGTCTCTCTGATGTTGTCATAGTGTTGCTAGAGTTCGTGTGCCTCTGTCTCTAGCTGTTGGATTTTTGGGTCCTCTTGCAACATCGTGAGGACCTCAAGCGTCTGTTCCAACATATTGGTACAGTCGCACACTGCACCTCCAATCTCTTCCAACCCTATTGTAATAGTGTTGGTGCATTGTTCTTTGATTTCCGGGGGAGTGGAAGGCTTTGCCTTCAACCACAACTCAGTGATCTGGAGATTCAACTCTAGCTACACCGTCATCGTCTCTTCCCTCATGTCGCAAACTCCACTAGCCAAACTATGGATCCGCACTTCCATCGGTAAATCGGCTGTGATGGCTAGCTCTGGGATGCATCGGCAAGCATCATCTACTATGTGCTACAAATTTTGGTTCTACGACACCAACTCGTCATACTGCAAGTTGAGCTGTTCTATGTTAATTTTCTGCTCACTAAGAACCTGGATCGCATGGCTCTCCCTAGCCCACAGCTCTGTCGTTATCCCATCCTGTAACTGAAATAGTGTTTCTCGGGGAAGGGCAGCCAGGTTAAGGCCAAGTTCTTTCATCATGCTAAGTGACATCTGATCCAACACATTTAAGGAGACCAACGCTCCCTCTGGCAAAACTATTGTGTTAGCCATCCATGTGCATAGCATCCGCTCTACTACTGAAGTGCCTACCACGATGTGGGTAGACAAGGCACCTTCTTGAGGGGTTTGCACCTATAAATCCTGCAGCTACACCCTGAGGGCCCCCAACATAGTCTAGTGCTCTGCCATAAACTCTTGAAGCACTTCACTTGTGACATCGCGAACCGTCTCACCGATGTCATGGCGATCACATTCAGTTAAGGTGATCGGGTCAATGGCCAGCTTCAAGGCCTTGACCTTCTTTCTTGGGCCCGATCTCTCTATGATGTGCAGTCGTTTTAGTTGTGTGGACGTAGCTCCTGGGTCCGCACTCCCTTCTGCCATTTCTTGTTCCTCTAATTCCTGCCCTAAGGATGTTGCTTGGTCCTCCTCTGTCTATATCGTTGTTGCCTCTGTTGCTTGCATTGCTACTACTTCTGTAGCCTTCTTCTGCTCAGGGGCCTCTTATGTTGCTTTGTGCACTACCCTTACCTCAGCTGCCACTTTTTTGTTCCACCTTCTCTTAGCCAGTTGGGTGACACGCAGCTTGGTATCATCTTTCTTTTTCTGTGCTGCCACTCTCTCCAGTTCCGCCAAATCTTGGGTGTGCCACTCGAGAGGCCATGTCTCCAATATAGTGAATATTGTGTCGTAAGTGGCTACAAATGGTAGCTTTTTCCACTACTTCATCGAGTCCTTTCGCGCCCTGATATAAATGTTGTGCATATCCACCTTGAAGTCTGCAAAACTCTGCAGACTATTGTGCACCGTAGGTAACAGGCACGGCCTCCTATTGATCCACATTCGAATGCTCTCCTCCATGAACACCCAAAATATTTTTGTATCATAAATCCATTTCGCGTCCTTGGCGGCCTAGAATGAAGTGTGCTTTGCAGCCTCTAGTAAGTCTCGGTCAATGTTGGGAAACTGACTATCCTCTCACAGTCCTCCCACTACTAGCAATATGGATAAGAGCAACCACACCTAGTGGAAGGTCTTACCCTGCTCCTGGGCTTCGTGACAGTTTAACAAATATTTCTCGCAAAGGAATTTGGCCTAGTTGAACTAGACCCCCTCTGCGCACTGCAAGGCCAACATGACCACCGGCGCTAATACCTCATCGACGTGGCATTTTCTCATCACTTTACCGGCCAGGAGTTGAGTTGCTACATGCACCCCATTATCCTTAATGTTGGAGATGGCGTAGCCCCTCTTCTTTTTCTCTGGCTTATATTTCGCTTTCATGGCTTCTGCAAGAGCCGAATCGCTACTTTTTCCAACTACAGTCACAGGATCCTTTCCTTTACAGGGGAGCCAAGAAATATGGTGGATGAGGTCTGCCATGATGGGAATAAGCTCCTCCAGCCATAGATACCCATCATGCACCAGGAAAAGCAGTTGCTTGATGACACAAATGGTGATGGGTGCGGTGGAAATGTGGTATCCATAATAGGTGTAGCAACCCAGCCTTTTCCACACCGCACAGCCATTTTCATGGCACTAACGCTATCATCGCCCCCTCAGTACTCTACTTCATCAGATTCACCATCTCTAGGTCTGGGAACATTTCACTGTTAGCGAGGTCCTAGTGTTGGAGAGGTAAATCCCCTCTATGGATAGAGGCGATCCCTACAAGCCCAGAACGGGTCTAGTAACAATCAAACAATGCTACCATGCAAGTCCCTAATTGCAAATAAAAGGTAGGTGATGAAGACCTACCTAAATTCCAATGTTGTTGTTCGTAGAAGAGATGTCGCCCTCGCTCCTTTGCTTTGGCCGGTCACAGTCCTCCACTATCTCCGTGAATGGACACTTGCACACAAAGAGAACAACACAAACACAAGCGTGAAATCTAATAAATGCAATTATACATCAGTCAGGAAGGATATAACTCAACATCAATCATTACAAAGACAATGAGAGTGGAACCATAATGATAGTCATCTATTATTAATAATCAACAAAGGAGAATACAACCAGCGTCCTGACGTCAAGTCCTCCTTTGGCTGGGTGCTCAGCTACACAAGTCTTGCAAAGCTTGAAGGGATGGGGGACAAGCTCTCTCTCTCTTTGGTGACAAGATCTCCTTACTTAGGTAAAGCCTTATGGACACAAAGAATGCTCTTGCAACTCTAATCTCTTGATATCTTCCTTTCAACACAAGTATTGCCACTAGAATCAAAACTAGCTTGCTCAAGCCATGGAAACAAGCTTTTATAGATGAAAAAGAAGAGATAAGATCAATCACAACAATAATGGATTTGGCTTCATCACTTGGAAACTTCTATGGAATGGTGGCAAAACTACTTCCCATTCAAGGAGATTCGAAGCCAAACCATCCTCACTTAACTTGGATTCAGTTGGTGAATAATTTGGATAGAACTTTTGGAGATTGATTAGTTCAGAACTTTGCCCAAAAAGGTTGGCGCGATTGCGACTCTGGGATAGAGCGCTAATGGCGCGCCCCTTTTATAGGATTTCCCCCATTGGCGCGGGCATAACACAGTGGGCCAGCGCTAATGTAAAAAGGGTTGTTTTTAAGGGCAAGGTGCAGGAGATGTCTTCAGGGCATATAAGCTCATGTTCAGAGGTGAATGATGCAAGTGGTTTCAAGTCTTGTCACTTCTCACAAGTCCCGGAATGAGTCCTCCAAGATGCAGGAGAGGGGTAACAGGGACAGTGACAAACGGTGACAAATTACTGTGTAACACCTGGATGACCTAAGTATGGCTTGGTGTGAAACTCCCTCCAGATAATCTTCTTAAGCTCATTGTTTTTCAGCGCATATATCTTGTCTCTAAATCTCACCAAACCATCTGTCGTGAGATGATAGTCTACATCTTGATCACCTATACATGTACTGCACTTGGACCTATACCTGTGCTCTGTTGTAATCTATGCATAATCTCCATGTATTTGTCATCTCGTTGTCCTGCCTACAAGATCCTATCCTGTAGCTCTATCCCATAAGAGCTCATAGATGCTATACGATTTGCATGTACCTTCCTACTAATAGCATCTTCAACCTGACTCTCCTTCCCTTTGATGTACCTGATCTCAAAGTCGAACTCACTAAGGGTAGCCAACCATCTAACTTGCCTGGCATTTAGATTCGGCTGATCAAACAAATATCTCAACCCATTGTGATCGCTCATCAATGTAAACCTCCTGCCAAGAAGATAGTGTCTCCTTATCTTCAATGCATGTATAATCACTGCTAGCTCAAGATCTTGAGTCGGATAGTTATGCTCGTGCTCATTTAGTTTTTGTGACTCATAGCACATTATCTGTCCTTCTTGCATGAGAACTCCACCAAGTCCTCTCTTGCAAGCATTTGTATAAACTACAAACTCCGTGTCTGGATCCACAATCTTTAGCATTGATACATGTGTCAACAACTGCTTAAGCTTCTCAAAACTAGCCTCACACTCCTCTGTCCATTTGAAATACTTACCTTTCCACTGCAATGATGTGATAGGATATGAAATGCGTGATAATTTATTGATGAACCTCCTGTAGTAACTTTCCAATCCCATAAATAATATCACCTCATCCACATTCTTAGGAGCCGCCCACTCCATGATGGCCCTTATCTTTTATGGATCCACTGCTATGTCATCCTTGGAGACATCATGCCCCAAGTAATGTACCTCAATCTGAAAGAAGCTACATTTGCTGAGTTTAGCATACAACTGATGCTCTCTTAGAAATCTCAACACTATTGCTAAATGCTCAGCATGTTCTTCCTCAATCTTAGAATATACCAGTATGTCATCAAAGAATACAATAACAAACTTGTCCAGATTAGGATGCAACACACTATTCATCAAACACATAAATGTAGTTATAGCATTAGTCAAACCGAGTGGAACAACAAAAAACTCACAATCCCCATACCTGGTCCTAAACCCAGTCTTGAAGATATCATCTTCCTTGATGCATACCTGATGGTATCTCGATCTCAAGTCAATCTTAGAGAACAATGCTACTCCCTCCAACTAATCAAACAAATCATCAATCCTCGAAAAGGGTACCTGTTCTTAATTGTTACTTTGTTCAACAGATTGTAGTCAATGCACAATCTAAGAGTACCATCTTTCTTCTTCACGAACAACGTTGGTGCACCCCAAGGCGATACACTCGGCCTAAAGTACCCCTTGTCCAACATTTCCTTCAACTGCAAATTTAACTCAACCAACTTAGATGTGCTCATCTTGTAAGGTGCTTTTGATGTTGGAGCTGCCCCTAGCACCAACTCAATAGAAAATTCTACCTTCTTGTGAGCTGGAAACTCTGTAATGTCCTCAGGAAATACATCCTAAAATTGCTGCAAACTTTCTTACCTACTTAATACATCTGCATATTCAACCTCCTTACCCTTGTCACTTGAAATGTGTACTACAAAATTCACACAACATTTTCTACAACTATGTTGAGCTTGCATAGTGGTAACCATCCTCATTGATGTAGGCTTCTTTTTCCCTTTCAAAGTCCTTTTTTCCCCACTATCATCCACACACTCAATGGCCTTTTTGAAGCAATCCACTTTGGTTTTGTGAAGGTGTATCCAATCCATACCCAAAAGTATACCATACGAACCCAATGGTAGTACATTCAAATGTGTTGTTGTAGGCATGCCATTTAACTCAAATGCACAAGCTCTTACCCAATGATGAACTCGCTTCTTTGTACCTGTAGCCAACTATACCAACCAAGATTCTCCATGCACTTATTTTCTCAAACCACACTTATCCACCAGGTTAGGATTAATATAACTATAATTAGATCCAGGATCAATCAAAACAGAAAAAACTTGATCACAAAGCATACTGTCCATCTCAATGATCGATGCCCGATGATCTGCATGCATGTTGTCCACAACTGCATAGATCCAAGGAATGTTATGACCAACATCACCAATTGTATGCACCTCCTGAGCACTGTAGATCTGGGGTCTGCCACCACTCTAATACTGCATACAATCCCTCTTACGATGATCCTTACCACATATCCAACACTGCAATGGTTCCCTAACACTGCCTCTAGCCTGCTGCTCTCCACATCCCTCCTCAATTGTATTGAATCTCTTGTAAGGAACTACATTTTCTTTCTCACTTGCATCTTGAGGTCTTCCTCTCTTTGGTGTCCATTTTCCTTTAGATTTCTCATTTCTTTTCAAGTCATGCTTAGGCTCAACTTTGCGCTTCGATTGCTCATAACAATGCTTCAACTTTCAAATGGCCTCCTCCAACGATCTAAGCTCATCGAAATCAATCCAGTGTCTGTATGTAACTGGAAATCCACTGATGAATATTTTAACCTTGGCATTCTCCTCCCTGAGGTAAGACACATATCTTAGCAACTCCAAAAACCTGCTAGTATACTCATCATCTGTCATAGAACCCATCCGTAACTCATAAAACTCCTTAGCTTTGTCATCATAGTACCTCTTAGACGAGTACTTCTTCTTGAAGAGCCTTTCAAATGCATACCAATTCAAATCCTCTCCATGTATACCTTTGAGATTCTTCACGTCTTCCCACCAAATATCTGTTTTACCTTTGAGACTAAAAGTGGTTATCTTTGCTTTCATGTTTTCTGAATAATCATGCAATCGGAAGAATTTCTTCATACCCAACAACCATGCCTCTGCATCATGTGGTTTCTTCATATCTCTATCAAAGGTAGGTGGCTTTTCCTTCTTAAACTCATCTGGAAAGTATCCCCTATCACTCCTCCTGTAAAGATGATAACGATGACGATCATGATGCCTATCAAAACCAAAACTAGAATAGTACCTGTGTCTATCACCTCTCTTATCCGGAGTGTCCAACAACCTGCCATCTTTGACCATGCCAACTCTATCCGACCTGTGTCTACTAGGAAACCTACTACCATATGCCCCATTAATTTTTTCCTCGTGTCCATGTTTGATCCGAAGTGGTCCCTATCATGCAAATATGACAAATTTTGAAGTAGTATCGCATTCACCTCTGCTTGTTTCTCTTGTGCCTGCACGATTTTGTCCTTATCTACTTTGAAACTCCTTATTTCTTCCTTCAGACTTCTCAATGTGTCTTCCAAGTCATAAGAGTTCCCCACACCACGTTGCCCATCTGATGCATAGGGATATTCTATGTAGTCTACCACCTTGCTAGCCATCTAATCTCTTTCGTGCAAGGCATACTATGTCAACTAAACCAAATCACAATAAACCAACATACCTCAGCATAATTCAGGGAGGATACCTTGTCTACAAGATCATCAAATCATCGTGATACGTCATAACAACATATAGACATATATTGAATAAGTGTATCAACTCATAAGCATCATTCTAGCTAGGGTCTAGTCATCAATGCAAGGCCATATCAACAATGCATGTTATGACCTCATGCATGACAACAACCATTACTCCATTGCACACATTGCCACATGAAACTATCAACATGCATAAGAAATTCCTAATCAACTACACACATATAAATGCATGTAGTCGAGCATAAGCTATCACTCCTTGTAATCAACCTACAATACTAATACATGTAATCAAAACATTCAAGAATGCACCTGACCTAAAAGGATGTAGTCAAGCGACATATAATCAACATGTAAGTGACATACAACGATATGCAACCAGTCATATACTTCCTATGACACATCCCACAAAATCACATCAAGTTCCTCATGACAACTTTACTACAATCATGATCAACATGATGCAATGCAATAAGCACATGGAATGCAAGTGTAAGGGACACGCATGCAACTGACATGCATGCATGACCAACACATTCACCCAAGGAGAGTGCAACCACGCTCTGATACCAATCTGTAACAACCCTCCTCGCAGGCCGACCCAAGCAACCTGCAAGCCGTGATAAACATGCGACAAGAGAGGCTACTATAAGGGATTCAACTTCCTTGGTGACCTTAAGGAAATGGAACCGATGAAACATATCAAACAAACCCATCCACATCAGCAACAACACCCTCAGGAGACATGTCAGCCACTCAGACATCATGTCCCTGAGTCCCACTGATGATTTAAGCCTTTTAACCCAAAGTTGCTCTCATAAGCCTATGTGCCAGCGATTGTGGACTTTTCTTAGTAGACCTGTGCTAGCAACACCGAGATTTGAGCCACTTTTCTAGCCCATAAACCCGGCCTCTTACCAGAAGTTGCTATAACCTTTAGAATCCATCAAAGACATGATAACAATGTTGATAAATCAAAACTCAACCTCGGGACTAGGCCTGAGCATCCCCAGTCGGGACTGACATTTTGTCAAAAACTTGGCAACAATGCAACCTACAAGTCTAGGATACAAACATAGCATAAATTATTGAAAGAACGTATGACACATAACTAGAAGGATCACCTCCTTCTCCATTGAACTATTGTATCATCAATTAGGTCTTGCATCTATCCATTCAGCAATTACAAGTAAATACATGAAATAACCATGACATGAACCAGTCATTTAACCATGCTTATAACCAGCATAAAACCATATAAATATCAAAGATATGACATCCATTAAATCACCATATAAACGATGCAAAAGTAAGAGGACTTAGCTTTTATTAATCATAGGCAAATCCGATCAGGTTCGGGATTTCCACGTACCACACAACTGTAGAAATGGCTGAACCAAATCTTTCTTTCAGCAATTACCCTCGTGCCATATTTCAAGCGTGAATATGGGATCTCATAAAACAAAAAATCCAAGAACAACCAAGGGAATCCAGAGATTAAACCACCTCCACCCTCACCAAACCGTGATCACACAAAAACCAGTGCTCCAATCACAACCATACCGACCTTGGAATGCTATCCAAAATCCATCACTATCCTTGAGGAATTTTTTGTCTCCTTGTCTCTCAAGCTTTACCGCAATCCAAACCTGGATCACTAGGCCCTAAACCGAGACCAATCTCTTAGGCTTTACCGCAATCCAAACCTAGATCACTATGCCCTAAACTGAGACTTCTCCTTCAGGCTTTACCGTGTATCCCACCAAAACCGATCAAGGGATTCCTAGGCCTTTTGGAATGAACCTTGAGATAACCTCCACCCCAGATTTTGAAATCCATCTGGCAAACCAAAGCTCAAAAACCGAAATAAACATCCCAACACCATGGCATCCGGAAAAAGGCAAGGCTAGGCTGAAAACCATTGTCATAACTCGGCAAAACCATGCCACTGATAGCAAGAGAACCATACACCAACATGCCAAGCCACACGTGTTCAAACCAACGAGGAAATCACACATGCAAAAGGTTACATGCAAGTATTTCCACTAAAGTTCCCTGATCCTGCTCTTCTTCCTTGATCCTTGCTTTCCTTCCTTTCCATTTGCTTGCTTTTCCTTCCTTGTTCCAAAGCTAGAGTGCTCCAAGAAAACTCTAAGTGACCAAGAGAGAGAGAGAGAGAGAGAGAGAGAAGAATGAGAGAGCTCCAACCTTCAACTGAAAAAAGGTTACCAACTGATCCTCAAAAACTTTTTTATTAATGAGGCCTCTATTTTCTTCATTTTCCATTATTTTTCTTCAATTTCCTCCTCACATGCAACCTGTGACCTTTCACCTCCATAATTAAGTGTGTCAAAAATGCCTTTTTGCCTTGGCCTTTGCCAATTTTCCTTAGCTAAAACACACATCAAGTGATTCCCACTAGGATATTTTTTCCCAACATTCAGATTGGAATAAGTGTCCCTAAACCGTGGTCTTATTTTGCCTTTATTAACTTTTATTACATTATATTTTCACCAGGTTTGTTACACTCTGCCTGTAAAGAGATCATAAACAAGTTTAGTTAACAAATTTTGATGATAAGATGAGAAAGGGAAGAGCCTGCAAGGATTTATAGTTGTTGTCGAATGCATGGTGGAAGATGGAGGGTTTCAAGAATGTTAAGAGTTTCTTGCATGTGATAAATCTAACCATGGTTTAATTTAAAATTTATTACTACCATATTAACTATAAATGAGGGCGACAGAATGAGATACACAATTTGTACAATTTGCAAATCTATATGATAAACACTTACAATTATATATATTATAGGCAGTTATAATTTATGACGAGTATCACAGAAATGTAAGTATTAAAGTAATGAAGTCCATATTTTATAGCAGATAATAATTGGCATGGTATTTTAATATATGTGCGATCAACAAATTCCAAGCCTGCATTTGACCCACTAATTTTAGGCAACCAATATTTGTGGAACTATAGTTCCATTAATGTATTGGGGCAGTATATGCCAACCCTTGGATTCTGTACTTTCCTAAATCCAAGAGTTGGCATATATTGCCTTAGTGCATTAATGGAGCTATAGCTCCAAAAATATTAATAGCCCTAATTTTATATTTCGTACAAATACCACCATAAAACACCTACCATTTATAGACTTCTACAATCATTTGTGCCTAGAGCCACTAGTTACAGAACTATATAATTTCTATTATTGGATGCTCATACCATTTATTAATTAATTATGTCATTGATTGCTAGGTCGCACAGTTGCATATAACTTGAGGCGTCTATGGAGGCGACAATTTAGCATGGACGACTATTTTTGGTTGGAATTTAGTTTCTTTTTTCCAAAAAATCCCACAGTAAGAGTGTTTGAATAATTTTTTATGGTGTAAATGGATTAAACACCATCAAAACCGTTGACGCACTCAAAATCTTGGAACTTGAAAATTGTAACATAAATTTCCACAAACTTCTACAAAATTTAATTCAAATTATACCAAAAATTCCATTGTTTTGCAAGCAAAAATATTATTAAAATTCCATGGTTTTCTAGAGAAAGCAAAAACGTTGCATCATTAGACTAAGGTTATAACTTAATTGAAACACTTATGGACAATCCACTGATTGATCGTGCATAGCATAACCATTGCCATTAAAGAGTAAGTGAAGCTTACGTGAAAGACGTGAAGTTGGAAAGAAGGGCGTGAATCCTAGAAAGACAATAATTTATATGCCTTAACTTTAGGTTAAGGTTATACAAAGTCTTTATTACTATTAATATAATAATCGGAATAAACTCAAGGTAATATTAATAAAGGTAAGGTTTTTAATAACTGGTATGTTGAGGCCTCTTTAGTGGATCTCCACTAATGGTATGATTAATTAAAAAGGGTCCGTGAGTCTTATTTTCAAGTTATAAAAACGTCCATTGGAAGGGAAGGGATGGGATTTAATAAAGATATTTTTTTAATTTTATGAGATCTATAGTATTAAAATTACTTTTAATTTATAGTTACATGGTAGTAAAATTACTTTTTATAAAGTTAGGTGTCATAAAAGATAAAAGTTATATGTATGTTAACATTACTTTACATTTGTGTTGCAAGTGGAATTATAATTTTTTTTTAATCGGAAAAGTATAGTGTTAAAGCTTATTATAATTATTGAAATTAAAAAATAGATAATTTAAAAATGAAAGAAGACTTTTTTATAAAGGTTGTATGAGCTTTATATTATTTAGAAATTGAATTTGGAATGTTTTTTTAAGACATTTATTTTAATCATTAAACTATAATTTGGTGGATTATGCTAATTTTTTTATTGAATGAAAGCTTTTTCTGGAGTGAGAATGGTGAGTCTTTTTAGAGTTTTTCTGCTTAGTTTTTTTGAGAATGAAGTTGTCTTTGTCCTTGTGGTTTCATCTATTGATGTTCTCGACTCGGGGCATGGTCATCTCTACGCATATTGGGAGGAGAATGTTCGTGGTTGGCTCCGTCTAGGGGGTTACATTTGCATACACAAAATGTGACACCTGTGGATAATGGTGTCGGTCGAGCGGTCTCTACGACTCCTTCCGATTTGGCAGCCTTTTCATGGTATTATCGAATCCCCTTCCTTGTCACCAGTTGTTCCATTGCATGTGATGTTGGAGGTCCTCCCACGCTACCTTGGAGGAGGGTTAATCGATCTACAGGCACCACAGACATAACACATATTCTTTGTGGTTCATTTTTGTTATGTGGTTCAAATGCTTTGGATTATTTTGTTTTGTTTTCACATAAGACCGCACGGCCTCTGCATGTCCAGGGATAGGGTATCCCTTGCACCCTTTACATGACTTTTGTACCCCTTTTGTCCAAACAGAGCCCAGAAAATAAAAACATTTCCATATTTTTATAAGATATATGGGGAAAAATCCACAGTTATTTGGGCCAAAAAGATAGACTTTGTTCAATCCCTTAAAAAGGCCATTGAAGCAAAATGGGGCATACCCTAAAAACATCAGTGTCTGCAATATGAAGGGAAGGTCCTCCATAACCACTCATTGGTTAAAGACACCAGTATAACTAGAAACTCTTCAATAACTTTAAACTCCATACTATATGGAGGTGCTTCTGTTTCCAAGCCTCCAAATGGGACAACTACATCTTTCAAAAATGCAGTTAAAGGGAGGACTTCAGGTTTAGTGGAACAACAAAAAAATTCCAAGCCCATATATTGTGGACCAAATGGAGCAAGCTCCATCCATGGAGGTCAATATCCCACATGTATCCTCCTTATTCACAACTCTAGAATCTAAAGCCATTATATGCATATTTAATGGCTTTTGGCCAAAACCTGAAGCATTACATCAATGGGTGTTCTCTTCATGGACTCCTAATTGTGACATTTATCTCTGCTCTAAAGGACTTTTTGTAGTCCAATTTGACACACAAAGAATTGGACTTTGTACTAAATGAAGGACCATGGTTCTAGAGTAGAGTTGGTTTATAAAATACTTCATGGTTCCTTGGTTTTGATGCTACATCTATGGTGGTCACTATTATGCCAGTCTGGGTTAGGCTTGTTAAGCTCCATTAATTTTTTCCAACTGTAACCTACAGTTATGGAACTAAACTGCAGTCTTTCCTTAATTTCTGGAAACCAACTGCAGTAATTTCCTAAAATTAAGGAAATCGACTGCAGTTAATTAATTTTCTGGTTGGAGCTTCTGAAGTGGTCCATTACTCCATCTGGAGTTCTCTACCTTGATCTGTGGAACACCTGACACATAGCCATTAAAAGCTTGATGGAAGCTTGGCTATAAATTCATTTGTTTGGTCCCCAAGCTAGTATCTTAATCCCCTTCAGTTGTTTACACCATCTAGCTGAGAGAGCAGAGCTTGGAAGTGCCTTCAGATTTTCTGTGGGTTTTTTTTTTTGCTTGGATTGAAGCTGGAGTGTTGTTTCAGTAAATAAAGCCAGTGGACTGTGGTTTGCAGCAAGAGCGTTATCAATGGCTGGAGGTAATCCTGGGCATTGAAATTTCATTTTTAGATTCTTTAATCGTTGTTAAAAAAATTTAACATTGGTATCAGAGCTTACATTTATCTCTGCCTTGGTATAGATTTAGTTTAAGTTTCCTCTGATTGATGTGATTGTATCCCTCTAAGTAGTTGTCTGCTTAAGCCATTTTTGAAATTCAGAATTGGGATTTCTTTCAACATCAATCCATTACTGTCTACCAAATCCTTGGATGCAAAATTCAGCATTTTCTGCAAAATGTTTAAAATTATAATACAAACCCTCTGGTCTCCAGTGCCATTTATATGCTGTGATTTATGTTTATTGCTCAGAACTTAGAAGGGTATGCATAATCGTATCCGATGCGAATATGTGTACCTTTCCGAGGGTTTACAGATTAGGTCATGGTATGTTAGAATGGGTTGTATTTATTTAACAGCCATTAAAAGGGTTTTACCAATACGTTTTGTGTTGGATAATAATCGCAGATGTAATTTCCCCAGACCTGTAATTGTTTTTTTTGTGGCCCTATGGTGTAACCCCATATTCACTACAGTTAGGGATTTATTAGCGATTTTTTAAAGGCCTTTGGAATGTCGTTTCTTTCTTCAATGACAGAACTCTCCTCGTTCCGGTTTTTTCAAAGTGGCGATGTACTTCGTAGACATCTCACCTCATTAGGGAATGAATTTGTCGTATTGTTGTATTTCTCTTGCCATTTGAGATTATTATAGAGAGATTCCTTGTCGGTACCTTGGCTTTGCTTTAGGGATCTGTAGGTTTTAGCTAAAGTTACCCCATTTTATGTCTGTTAATTTATTTTCTATTGGAATGCTTCGAGAAACATGCTCTCAACAAAGAGCAGGCTTCCATCAGCTTAGGTATCAGGTCTGAAGGGGGGACTATTCCATCAAAAATTGCTTTCTCGATATTTATGCTCCGACTCATCCTTCTGAAGCTCAGGCCTTGCAGGTAGAGTAGATTGCAGCAAGAATATGTGTTGCTTAATGCTCTATCAACGTAATCAGTGGACCAACATTCTGTTGGTTTGTCTGTAAACGTTTCAATAGGCTGACCAAATGATTATCATTATTTCTAAGAATTTTATCTATTTGTACTTTTAGATGTTATCAGCAAGAATTTACAATTTCAAATCCTTTTTCCTTGACTATTGTATTGACAACATGTACTTTATTGGCAAGATGAACGTGCCCATCAATTTCCAAGAAGGTTGCTATTTTGTTGTTGTTGCTAGACCTTAATCTTATCTTCTCTTTTATTTTGTATCAGAAAGATACTCAAAAAGGTATTTGAAAATATTTCATGGCTATATATATATATATATTTGTTTGATTTATAAACTTAAGGACGGAGCCTGAAGTCAAGCCAGCTAGTCTTCAAACTGCATTTGCTATGCAAGTGCAAAGTAGATCAATGCTACTTCAGTCAATCTCCGGGTTTTGTTTATAAATTGAACAATCAATTTGCAGTCATTTACAGTAATGCTGACTGCTTCAACTTTAATTTGATTTTGTAAAAAATTATTACTGTTGTTTACCGTAATGCTGACATTTATAGCAGTCATTTACGTTATATGGAGTTTATTTAAATTGCCAATTTGACTTACTTCTTTCAGTAAACATTATTTTTACTAGTTAAATTTTTGTTTATGCCATTTATATAAAGAATAATGTCTAGTGATCCATATGATTTTAATTAATTAGAGAATAGCCACAGCATCTTTAATTAAATAAAATTATATATTTTGATTGGTTAGATCACATAAAGATTATTTAGACATTAAATTGTAATTAATTAGAATAAATATAATAAATTTTATCCCACGGGAATCTTTATTATATTTATGTAATTAATTAGGATAAAATTTCATAACCTACCCACAAGAGTTATGAATTAATAGTTTTATCATGAAGTTCAAAACAATGAATAATTGAATCTGCTTGAATTAAAAATATAGCCCACAGGCAATTTTTATGTCATTAGATTCAATTTTGAGCATGATTTACATTGGTAGAACATGAAATTTTATTAAGCCTCTATTTTAACATAAGCATGTGATTTTTATGCAGTAGTACAACCTGCAAATTTCTCTGAAATTCGTTGTGACATTCCCGAACTTAAGGGAGATAACTATAAGGTTTGGAAGGAGAGGATTCTCCTTCATTTGGGGTGGATGGACGTAGATTATGCTATTAGGAAAGATGAACCACCGGCACTCACTAATACCAGCACTGCAGTGGACATCACGCTTTATGAACGATGGGAGCGATCCAATCGTCTAAGCATGATGTTCATTAAGACTAAAATTTCAGCTGGTATTCGTGGTTCCGTTGATCAGCATGAAAAGGTCTGAGACTTGTTGAAGGCCATTGACGATCAATTCGTCACTTCAAACAAGGCACTATCAAGCACCCTAATCATGAAGTTCTCATCCCTAAGGCTCACTAGTGTGAAAGGTGTGCGCGAGCACATCATGCAGATGAGGGACACTGTGGCTCAATTGAAGAAACTCGAGGTTGATATATTGGAGTCCTTCCTAGTGCACTACATCCTGAACACCCTTCCGCACCAATATGGACCTTTCAAAATCTCATACAACACACATAAGGATAAATGGTCAATTAATGAACTCATGACCATGTGTGTTCAAGAGGAAGAGAGACTGGTGATGGAACTGGGAGAGAGTGCAATGCTGACAACACGAGGAAAGGGAAAATCTCAAGCCAATCAGAAAGGGAAAGGTAAAATACCTCCCCAAGCCGGTATCAAGAAGGATTCCAAGTGTTTCTTCTGTAAAAAGAAGGGACACATGAAGAAGGAATGCGCCAAATTTCAGAAATGGCTTGCGGACAAAGGTAATTTGATCTCATTTGTTTGTTATGAATCTAATATGGTTAATGTTAATATTAACACATGGTGGATTGATTCTGGATCAACAATTCACATTTCGAATTCCTTGCAGGGTTTGCAAAACCTAAGGAAACCAGTGGGAAGTGAGCAAAGCATCTTATCAGGAAACAAGATGGGCTCACATGTGGAAGCTATAGGAACATGTTATTTGACTTTAAGTAGTGGCTTTGTTTTAGAATTAGAAAAGACCTTTTATGTTCCAAGTTTCTTTAGAAACTTGATTTCAGTTTCAAGGCTTGTACCTTTTGGATATTCCTTAAACTTTTCAGAAATATCTTTCAGTCTATTTTATAAATTTGATTATGTTGGGAATGGTATCTTGTCTAATGGTCTTTACTGCATTAATTTACAAAACAATGCCACTTATGATTCAATGCATGTTCACACTAGTACTAAAAGATGTGTTATTAAAGAAGATTCCTCTAAATTATGGCACCGGAGACTCGGTCATATCTCCATAGAAAGAATTAAAAGATTGGTAAATGAAGGGGTACTTAATACTCTAGATTTTACTGATTTTGAGACTTGTGTGGACTGCATAAAGGGAAAGCAAACCAACAAGTCAAAGAAAGGTGCCAATAGGAGTTCGTACATATTAGAAATCATACATACTGATATATGTAGTCCAGACATGGACTCACATGGTCAGAGATACTTCATCTCCTTTATAGATGATTACTCACGATATATGTATCTCTACATGCTTCATAAAAAGAGTGAAGCATTAGATGCCTTTAAGATCTTTAAGGCTGAAGTAAAGAAACAATGCGGCAAGCAAATTAAGATCGTGAGATCAGATAGAGGTGGAGAATATTATGGTAGATACACAGAAGATGGACAAGCACCTGGTCCATTTGCTAAATTTCTTCAAGAGCATGGGATTGTTGCCCAATACATCATACCTGGTTCACCTGACCAGAATGGTGTAGCAGAAAGAAGAAATCGAACATTATTGGACATGGTGCGGAGTATGCTTAGCAGCTCCAATCTTCCTAAATCCTTGTGGACTGAAGCACTTAAGACGGAAGTGTATATATTAAACCGAGTTCCAACCAAGGCAGTTCCTAAAACGCCATTTGAATTATGGAAAGGTTGGAAACCGAGTTTGCGACATATGCGCGTTTGGGGATGCCCGTCTGAAGTGAGAATTTATAATCCACAAGAGAAGAAGCTGGACCCAAGGACCATTAGTGGGTATTTCATTGGATATGCTGAAAGGTCTAAAGGTTACAGATTTTATTGTCCATCTCAGAGCACTAGGATTGTGGAATCAAGAAATGCAAAGTTTCTTGAAAATGACTTGATGAGTGGGAGCGATCAAACCAAAAACATAGTTTCTGAGAAGGATCATTTAGAATCTCAACCTTCCACTTCAAGTGATAGATTGATTATTGTTCGTAGCACCCCTCAAGTACAAACTAGTGTTGAACAACCAATCGTTGAAGTTCCACAAGCGGCTGACGATATTCCAGTAGATCAAGGAGTTCAAGAGTTGCCAAGAACTTTTGAACAACAAGTTGAACCACATGCTTCTCAGGAAGATGATGGTACAACATTAAGAAGATCTACTAGACCAAAGAGATCAACAATTCCTAGTGATTATGTTGTGTATCTACAAGAATCTGACTACAACATTGGAGCCGAAAATGATCCCAAGTCATTTTCACAAGTCATGAGTTGCGAAGACTCAGAATTATGGTACGATGCCATGAAGGAAGAAATGAATTCCAAAAAGAGTAACGAAGTCTCGGATCTTGTTGAGTTACCTAATGGTGCAAAAACCATTTGATGTAAATGGGTCTTTAAGACAAAGAAAGACTAATTAGGCAACATTTGAGAGATACAAGGCAAGACTTGCTGCTAAGGGATTCACTCAGAAAGAAGGAATCGACTACATGGAGACTTTTTCTCCTGTGTCTAGGAAATATTCCTTGAGCATTATTATGGAATTAGTAGCCCATTTTGACTTAGAGTTGCAACAAATGGATGTGAAAACAACTTTTCTCAATGGAGATCTAGAGGAGGAGGTTTACATGAAACAACCTGAAGGATTCCCCTCTATTGATGGTGAGCAATTGGTTTGCAAGCTCAAGAAGTCATTATATGGTTTAAAACAAGCATCCTGCCAATGGTATTTGAAATTCCATAATGTAATTTCTTCTTTCAGTTTCGTAGAAAACTTTATGGATCAATGTATATACCTAAAAGTTAGTGGGAGTAAAATTTGTTTTCTTGTTTTATATGTGGATGACATTTTGCTAGCAACCAATGATAAGGGTTTGCTACATGAAGTGAAACAATTCCTCTCTAAAAATTTTGATATGAAGGATATGGGTGAGGCATCTTATGTCATTGGCATTAAGATCCATAGAGACAGATTTCGAGGCATCTTGGGTCTGTTACAGGAAACCTATATTAATAAAATTTTAGAGAGATTTCGGATGAAGGATTGTTCACCGAGTGTAGCTCCCATTGTGAAGGGTGATAGGTTCAATTTGAACCAATGCCCGAAGAACGACTTTGAAAGGGAACAAATGAAGAACATTCCATATGCTTCTGCTATTGGAAGCCTAATGTATGCTCAAGTCTGCACAAGACCTGACATTGCATTTGTTGTGGGAATGTTGGGACAATATCAGAGTGATCCAGGTTAAGCCCACTGGAGAGCTGCATAGAAAGTAATGAGGTACCTTCAAGGAACCAAAGGCTACATGCTTATGTATAGACGGACGGAAAACTTGGAAGTAATTGGCTACTCAGATTCTGACTTTGCTGGATGTGTTGATTCACGCAAATCAACATCAGGTTACATTTTTATGATGGCCGATGGAGCTGTATCATGGAGGAGTGCCAAGCAAACCTTGATTGCCACTTCCACTATGGAAGCCGAGTTCGTCTCCTATTTTGAGGCTACTTTACATGGTGTATGGCTTAAGAGTTTCATTTCTGGACTTAGAATTATGGATTCTATCTCTAATCCATTAACAATATATTGTGATAATTCAACTGTTGTTTTTATGGCTAAAAACAACAAAAGTGGGATTCGAAATAAACACATCGACATTAAGTATTTAGCTATAAGGGAACGTGTTAAAGAAAAGAAAGTGGTCATTGAGCACGTCACATTGAGTTGATGATCACTGATCCTTTGACTAAGGGCACGCCACCATTTAAATTCAAGGATCATGTAATGAATATGGGACTTGGTTCCATTATGTAGTTTCTCATTGTATGGACAATGTTATTGTGATGTTTTTTCTCATATTTATGTGCACCTTAAGTTGATTTGAGAAAATTCATTTAAGAAGGACCAAGAATAAACATAAGGTTTATTCATTAAGAAATTGTTGCCACACAAATTATAATAAGAATAAATACATAGTAATACATGGAAGATAATACTCGTCATTAGAGGACTTATCGCCATGATTCATGTATCTATTACTTAATACAGATTATCAATGGGTTTTAAGTTGAGACATTAAGTTTGGAAGTATGGACCAAGTGGGAGAATGTTAAGCTCCATTAATTATTTCCAATTGTAACCTACAGTTATGGAACTAAAATTGCAGTCTTTCCTTAATTTCTGGAAACCAACTGCAGTAATTTCCTTAAATTAAGGAAATCAACTGCAGTTAATTAATTTTTTGGTTGGAGCTTCTGAAGTGGTCCATTACTCCATCTGGAGTTCTCTACCTTCATCTGTGGAACACCTGACACATAGCCATCAGAAGCTTGATGGAAGCTTGGCTATAAATTCATCTGTTTGGTCCCCAAGCTCTCATCTCAATCCCCTTCAGTTGTTTACACCATCTAGCTGAGAGAGCAGAGCTTGGAAGTGCCTTCAGATTTTCTGTGATTTTTCTTTTTGCTTAGAAGAAACTGGAGTGCTGTTTCAGTAAATAAAACAAGTGGACTGTGGTTTGCAACAAGAGCGTTATCAATGGCTGGAGGTAATCCTGGGCATCTAAAGTTTCATTTTTTTAGATTCATTAAAGTATTCAGAATCGCTGTTGTAAACTTTATTACATATATTGCAACTTTTAATTTGTTCTTTTTTAATTTTCAATGAGAATGTAATAATGTTACCTTCAAATTCAACCATTTAGTAGAAACCAAAAAGAGGGGATATGAAGTAGATATTGATTAACGTACAACCATCAGCGTAATGTTTAGAGAGGATAATTCGAATGCTAGCAGCCTGAAATGGGAAAAAGGAACATTGAAGTGAATTGTGGTGGTTATGTTGTTTAAAGATTACAAACTTTTGTGTTTGGATGGAAATTGAATACTTCACAAGGTCAATCTTTATCCCATGCCTCAGCGAAATATCTTTAACAATAGTATAGCTACAAATCTGACTTGTCTAGGTGCATGTTCCTCTGTAGTAATTGCATATGCGTGTTTGTGACTTTTCTAGAGAGACAGAAGAGGAAGAAGAGGGAATGATTAAGAAGTTTGAAGAGATGATTGAGCAAAACCAGAGGACAACATTTGGTGAATAAAGGAAACGTGAAGGTGGATAGAATGCAAGGGATGCGAGATGGGGTACACTGCAAGATGGATCATAGTTCAATCCACTTGTGACAACATTTTGTAGGATTGAACATAAACCAAACATCAAATGAGACATGTTAGAGTTGGAGAGGTCCTAGACATGAGAGGTTCTAATTGTTGTTTCTAATGGAGGTTCAAAATATAGTGCAATGGTGATCTATAAAGAGAGTTTTCCAAGGACTATTAGAATTGAAGTAAATGGAGGATTGATGCTATGTATAATGAGATTTCCATTGTTAAATGATAAAATTCAATTAGACAACGAAAACCATTGATTTAGATAATAAGATCCATAGTTCAAAGTGTAGAGAAATCTACAGGGCAACAAGTGTAAGTGATTTCATCTATGGGGCAACAAGTGTAAGTGATTTCTCTTTCTTCAATAATTGCTTTTGATGTATTTTTAGTTTACTTGATTAACTACAATGAGACAATATGACACAAGATATATGCGATTAGCCAAGGCCAAAACCTGTTAGGTCCCTATACTACTAGTGTAAGCCTTAATTGCTATTAGTGCAAACCCCTTATTGTATTATTGTGCCCATATATTCCCCATATTGTTATTATTATGCCCCATAGAAGCTCACTATTGTTATTGTTGTGCCCCAACAATGTTATTGTTATGTAGGCTCTGATTGTATTGGGACCCCTTAGACCCCTATATATAGAAATGAGGTCTCGTCATTTGTATCATTCAAGAATTGTTCATTTGCGTAATGTAAAGGACGTTTCCTCCTTGAAGCTGATGATTTTGAAGTCGTTGATCTATCTTTTTTGTCTTTTTGTGAGTTGGTTTCATAACATTTGGTATCAGAGCTTTGGATTCTAGGGTTTCACTTCTCCAAACATGTCATCGTGACATTTTTGCTATAACTTTGTCTAGACAAAGTTTCAGAAGCTAAAAAAAAAAACCCATTTGAGCCGAAATCATTCTGAATCTTGGGTATAAATTTCAGATCTTGTCTCGCTACATGTTCGGATATATGATCTGATTAAAAATGGTTTTTGCAAGCTCCAAAATTCCATCTCAAACAGGTCATCGTGGAATTTTTGCTATAATTTATTTTCTATGAAGGTTCGGACTCTGAAATTAAAACCCATTTGAGCCGAAATATGGATGAAGCTCGGGCCTGAATTTCAGATCTTGTTTCACTATATTTTTGGAGATATGGTCCAAGACATTTAGGGTTTTTTCTAGGTTTTTGAATTACATCCCAAACATGTAACCTTGGGAAAATAATCATATCTCTATTTGAGCATCAGATTGAAATTTCATAAAAAGTTACAAAAAGATGACAACTTGTAGTTTTATGTGTATCGGTTTCAGGTCCTAATTTTGAAACAGTGACACTGGAACTTCGTACAAGTTCGTTCCGCTGAACCAGTCTATAATCATATCATTGTGGGAGATTTGACATAACTCTCCCTTGCAGAATCCAATTTTCATCAAATTTGTGGGGTTGGAAAGAGGACTTAGAGGGCTATCGCAGAATGCAATTTCAGACCTTAGAGATCCGAAATTACAGAGATCAACATATTCAATATTGAACTCCTACAAAGTGAAAAAAAAGTGTAGTTTTTTTAAAATTTTGCATAAATTTAGTTTGAGAAATTAGTTTGAAGTAATTCAACGGGCATAGTGAGACATACTTATCATTAATTGATGGCTCGAAGAAAGAAAATAGAAACACCTAGTAAGCAACCTGAAAGCTCTAGCATGACTCATGAAAAAGAAGAATAAATGCAACATGATATATCAAAATTACGAGACCAAGTGCAACAAAATTCACTCTCAGAAAAAGTAACAGAAACTAAGATGGATGGTTTAAAGAAAGGTGTGGAAGCTAAGATGGATGGTTTAAATAAAGACATGGAAGCCAAGCTGAATGGTTTAAAGAAAGACGTGGAAGCTAAGATGAATGACGTGGAAGCTAAAGATGGATGGTATAGAATAATAACTTAAAGGAAACATGGAAGATTTGAAGATATATTTGACAAAGTTGCTATAAGAAATGCTTACTAATGGCGAAAGGGTAGTAAATGAAACTCCTGATGAGAAAAAATAAATGTTAATAATGATTTCATAGACTCTAATGTTGGATTGAAGACCCACCATGTTACAAAGATTGATATGAGGAAATTTGATGACAAGGATCCTGTAACATGGTTACTACAGATGAAGCAATATTTTGATTTACATAATGTGAAAAACACACAAAAGGTATGCATTGCAACTTTATATTTGGATCCAAATCAATTTGTATGGTATCGATGGTTTTGCTCCCGTAAATAAATTGTCACTTGGACAATTTTTATGGAAGAAATGATAACACATTTGCGGATATAAAAAGCAACATTTTTTTAAGCCAATTGATAAATCTCAAACAAAAGGGTTCAATGATGAAGCCATTGAGGACTTCCAAAAATTGAATATGAGGGTAAAAGATATTCCTTAGAAGCATAGGATTGATGTGTTCATAGGGGCATTAAAGGATAACATCCAACATGAGGTTCGCCTTTCGAAACCTGATTCATTGGAGAAGGCATTCAGGTTGGCAAGAAAAATGGAAAGCAAAATTACGACAACAAGGAAGCTTAACACTCATAACTATAAAGATGGAAGCATTTTTGCTCCTAGCCTTTCACCACCTATAATGTTGACACCACAAAAATTAGAAGAAAAAAGACTAGAAGGACTTTGTTACAATTGCGATAGAAAATACACTAAAAGTCATAAGTGTGTTGAGAAGAAATTAATTTACATAGATGGGGAAGAGGAGCAAGAAAAGGAACAAGAAACATCAAAAGAAGAGGATATACACCAAGAACCAATCTTTAAGAAAGAAGAAATGAATTTGTAATGCATTGACAAGAATTACCACTCCTCAAACTCTCAACATAGAAGGGCATATCAAGAAGAAAAAGGTAATAGTGTTGATTTATTCGGGTAGTACCCATAATTTTATTCATTGTAAGATAGCCAAGGAAATGAATTACTTCCTATATCCAACACTAGAGTGTCAAGTAATGGTTGCAAATGGAAGAACCATAAATTGCTCTGGAAAGTGCCATAATATTAAGTTATCCATGGGAGAATATGTCTTCAATAGTCCAATGCTTTCTGATCCAATGGGTGGTGCAGATGTTGTACTAGGAGTCCAATGGCTACAGTCTTTGGGTACGATAGCTTTAATTTTCAAGATTTTTTCTTGAAATTTTTTTGGGAAGGAAAGAAAGTTGTATTAAGGGGTATCGCAGGGAAACGAGGAAAGATAATCAGTTCTAACAGCATGACACAGCTTCTAAAGAAAGAACAACGAAGTGTAATTGCACAATTATGTTCACTAGAGGTTCTCACATCGAAATCATCATTTTGGACAATCATTCCAAGGTATTTGAGACTCCAAAAGGCCTCCCACCTATTCGTGATCGTGATCATTATATTCATTTGATTCCAAGAAGTGTTCCCCAAACATCAGGCCTTATAGATATCCATATGCCCAAAAGAGTGAAATTGAACGTATGGTTGCAGAAATTCTAGAGGATGGTATAATTCAACCTAGTCAAAGTTTTTTTCTCTGCTCCAATGGTATTGGTACACAAGAAGGATGGATTGTGGCGCATGTGTCCGGATTATAGGGAGCTCAAAGGGAGCTCAACAAGCTTACTATTAAAGATAAATTTTCCATTCTTGTCATTGATGAATTATTGGATGAATTACATGGAGCAATTTACTTCACCAAGTTGGATCTTCATTCAACATATCATCAAATCAAAATGAAGACTGAAGTCATTCGAAAAACATCATGTAGAACTCATGAGGGTCATTATGAATTTTTGGTCATGCTTTTTGGCCTTACCAATGCATCTTCTACATTTCAAGGTTTGATGAATTCCATTTTCAAATCCTTCCTTAGAAAATTTGTGTTAGTATTTTTTATGATATACTAATTTATAGCGAGTCTTGGAAGGATCATGTTCAACATGTTGACAGGGTGCTCAAACTATTGGAGAAGAAACAATTATATGCAAAAAGCTCCAAATGTTTATTTGGAGTACAAGAGGTGGAATATTTGGGTACTCAGTTAGCTCATAGCTCATCTTATCATCCTCAATCTGATGGACAAACTAAGATAGTGAACAAATGTTTGGAAGGATATCTTCGTTGCTTTGTATCTAATAAACAGACATCATGGGTCAAGTGGTTGCCTCTGACTGAATGGTGGTATAACACTTCCATACTGCAGCAAGAATGACCCCATTTATGGCACTTTATGGATATCATCCATTGTCCATCACATCATCTTTAAAAGAAAATTCTAAGGTTCAAGTAGTGGAATATCACATCGAGCTTCAACAACAAGTTCTCAAACTTTTAAAGGATAACCTCACTTTGGTGCAGAATAGAATGAAACAACAGACAGAACAACATCACAATGAAAGAAGTTTTGATGTAGGTGACTGGGTATTTCTACGACTACAACCATACAAACAAATGTCCCCCAAGTTAGCTAAGAAGGATAATAAATTATCACCAAAGTATTTTGGTCCGTGCAAGGTGTTACAAAAGATCGGTACTATGGCATACAAATTGGAGCTTCCTCCATCTTCCCGAGTGCACCCAGTTTTCCATGTTTCATGCTTAAAAAAGGTTATAGGTGAGAATATTCCCGTTCAAGCAATATTGTCAAAACTTGATGAGGAAGGAAAAATCATATTGGAACCGAAACCAGTCACAAAAACAAGAAATCGACATCTATGAATTCAATCAATTTTAGAGTATCTCATCAAGTGGAATAACTTACCCATTGGAGATTCCACATGGGAGGATGAGAATTTTATACAGAAGCATCCAGAACTACTCAAGCGTTGAGGAAAACACTTTTTGAAGAAGAGGGGCATGTTAGGTCCCTATACTACTAGTGTAACCCCTTATTGTTATTAGTGCAACCCCCTTATTATATTATTGTGTCCATATAGTTACCATGTTGTTATTATAATGCCCTATAGAAGCCCAATATTGTTATTGTTGTGCCTCCACAATATTATTATTATGTAGGATATGATTGTATTGAGACCCCTTAGACTCCTATATATAGAAAGGAGGTATTCTCATTTGTATCATCCAAGAATTCTTCATTTGTGTAATGTAAAGGAGGTTGCCCCCTCGAAGAGGTTGATTTTGAAGTCATTGATCTATCTTTTCTATCTTTTTGTGAGCTGGTTTCATAACAAAACCTCTCAACTTGAGAGGAAAACCAACCAGGATCCTTATCTTCTTATAGAACTTCAATTGGCAAATTCCAAGACCTCTGACCCTTGACTAAGACCCTCCAAGACCAAGTCATCCTTCCTTCTTGATGAACTTTCTTTACACAACTTCCAACAACAAATTTCGACCTTCCAACAACTTCTTAAGCAACTTCGACCTAGCAGCTTCAACAACTTCGACCTAGCAACTTCACAACTTCGACCTTGATGCAACTTCAACAACTTCGACTTAGAATTACAACTTCGATCTAGAGGCAGCTTCACAGTTTCGACCTTGCGGCTTGACAATTTCTACCTTGCAGCTTCATAGCTTCGACCCTATATCTTCACAACTTCGACCTTGCAGCTTCATAACTTCAACCTTACAGTGTCTCAACTTCGATGCAACTTCAGAATTTTGTCTAGCCTAGAAACTGTAGAAACCTTAAAGAAAGAGAAAGAGAGAGAAAGAGGTCCAAAAAATTCGATCTTCATCTTTTTCTTCTTCATCATTTTCTAGCTTCTATCTTGAGGAGATTGAACTTGCTTGAGTGAGTGTAGAAATGAGATTGAAATCCTTCTTATTTATAGGCTTGTGAGGGGTATGAATTGCTATCTTAGGGCTGACTTGTACCTTCTGTAGGCTGAGTTGATCTTTGTGCCATGATGAGGTCTTGGAGGGTCTTTTGACTCTATTTTTACTCAATAAATATTTTTTTTCTTTACAATATGTAACATGGCCAAATGGGTCTTCAATACATGACAATGACTCAATTGACTTTATGACAAACCTAGAAGCACTCAATGGGTTCTTGACCTAAAAATAATTTTCCCTTGAGCATGAAACCCATGCCTCAAGAACAAAAATAATAGATTTATTTTTCTCTTTTCATTAAATACATAAAATCATGATTACATATGCCATTATGAAGACTGAACCTAGTTACATATTTCAATACTCCCTCTTAACTAGGGAGGTATTCATAATCCATACAAGGTATTTGGAAATTCTCAATCTGAATAATTTTCATAAGAAGAGTCGGATTGGTAATCCATATGTATAGCATCATATCATCCAACATTGTCACATAGAAATGCCTTGACTAACAAGTCTATCTCTCCACAGGATCATAACACAATGTTGGCGAGTCCAATGATTTTTTGACACCCTCATCATTGTCTCTCTCGGAATATACCCCACCCAGGTTCTCTCAGAGTATGGTCCACCAAGACTATTCTTATCTTGGATTCCTAATCCTCAAAGAATATCAGTTCTCTATGACTACCCTTACCTTGGATGCCCTACCACATCCTCAAAGAGTGTTAGACACCAGATGCTTACCCAATCCTCCATTCTTTCTTCCCAAATGAGGACAAGAATGATGTGTCTACCTTTCCATCTCAACTAGGGAGGATATACCCATTCCAATGAAGGAATGCACCCATTCCTATAAAATGAATGGACCCAAGCTCCCTCTTAACCAAGGACTTGACCAAGCCTCCCCTTAATAGGGACTTGCTTCCAGTAGCTTTCTAGGTGGAGATCATGGTACAACTAGCTGCTTGGAGGACTCCCTCTTTCAATGTCATGAATTTCTTCTTTGTTATGGAGCCTACATCTTTTGGGACTTCTTCGTAGGGCATCGACCATCTATCACTTTCATTCATGAATCATGTCAGTCATGTCATCCTTTCTTTCATTGGAAAGTGATTCACTAATCCATATATGAATTTCCTTCATACATCTACCTTCTCCACATCATGTTTTCTTTAGGATCTTATCATCCCACCACATGAGTATCAGTTGTAGATGACATCCACAACTCTTCCTTTGGTAGCATTGCATTAGCCCATCCAGATATTGCTCAAAAATAAAAAATGAACATCAAATTACCTTTGTGATGGTCTTACATCATGACATATCCTTGTTGTATCAACATCCTACATTCATATTGAAACATCTTCAAAA
Organism: Pinus taeda; assembly: GCA_000404065.3. Lineage (NCBI taxonomy): Eukaryota > Viridiplantae > Streptophyta > Pinopsida > Pinales > Pinaceae > Pinus > Pinus taeda. The sequence goes on along the minus strand of APFE031394212.1, from coordinate 140,991 downwards.
AAATATTAAATGTCAAGGGTCATCTTCCTTTGTAGACTTCTTCGGAGTCTTCGTACCTTTTCCATTAAGATGTTAGAAAATCAGAAGGGCAGAAATATTTTCTTATATAGATAATTACTTGTGATTATTTTACCTTTATGTTCTTTTATCTTTTAGTTCATTAAGAAATTACCAAAATAATAACACAAGGACAACATATGTAGGCGGACAGCCAGGGCAAAACCCCAATCTAGGGGAAAACCTAGTCAACAATTCTTCCTTCAATAGTTTCTCGAGATAATCCAAGACTCTAGACCCAGACAAAGACTTCCTCCACACCAAGTCAACCCTCAATCCTTCTTGTAGATGATAATCCTTTCAAAGCAACTTCGACCTAGCAGCATCAGCGCCAACTTCGGCCCAGTAGCAGTAGCAACAACAACTTCGGCCAGACTTGGAAGACTTCGATCTCCCTTGATACACCTCAGAACTGAGTGAGAGTTGTCCCAACATTTCTATCTTGATGTCTTCTATCTCCTTCCAGAAACTCAACTCTTTCCTGCTCCTTTTCGAACCCTTTACCAACTTCACACTTTTCCAGCTTCCAGCTTTAGAGATCAAACTATGTGAGAGAGAATGAGATGCTCTAAATGAATTCAAACTACCTTGTATTTATAGTCTTCCTGGGAGGTCAAATTACTTGTCACTTGAGGCCGACTTTGTGTGGAGGCGACTAAATTCAATTTTGACCAGAAAATAACTCTTTTTACATGACTCGAAAGCCCAAGAAAGGTCTCTTTTAATGTACAATGACTCTAATGACTCAGAATAAATCCCAGAAGTCCTCAATGGAGACTTTGACCTAAAACATGATGACCCAAGCATGAAACCAATGCTTTAATAAGTCATAGTAACAATAATAAAAATAATTTTTTCATTCTTTTGATAAGTACATCTCAAATACATTTATGAAGACCAAACCTAGTTACAAATTTCAACATTCACTCTTAACTAGGGCGGTATTCATTAGTACAAGTACAAGAAAAATCTCAAAACACATGAAACATGAAAAATTTCAGGCACCACAATGCCATCAACTAGATTCCTGACCAGGGAGATCTATCTAAGGTCCGCCAACAGTTTAGGCACCGCAATGCAATGGAAGAGGTTCCTAACCAGGAAAATCTATCCAGGTGAGATGGACTAAAGATTTCAACTTCTCTAGTTACCATCAGGCTTACTTACTAACCATTAACCCAAGGATCTAGGTGCGTATCCGAGGTCAGATCTCCATGACCAATGCCACCCTTCCTACTTCAGGAACTAGACATAAACACAAAGTGTCGATTAGATGTACTCCCAGACAATGTCTCACACACAAAGCCTCAACTTCCTGATTATTCCAATCGGTAACAAATCTTCTTCGATCAAACCAATCGGCAACAAATCTCTCCCAATCAAATTGATCGACAACTCTAAGCATGTAAAATACGCTATCAAACCTTCGATAGATTTACCTGTACAAACACAACCCTAATTAGTAACAAACTTTCAAATGTACATAAATAGATAGAAAACTCCAAGGTCTTGCAGACAACTTGATGTTGCTTCACAACTTTTCATAGTAGAACTTAGAGCTTTCCCAATGAATCTTGAGAAAAGATTCCTCAACCATACAACTTCATTTCCTACTTCTCATGCAACAACATATTCTACAAATAAATCCGACTCTTCTTATCTTAACAAGCCTTCAAAGTACATTCTCCTATTTCTTCTCTCACTTATGGCCTTCACTAAAAATTATGACTTTTAGTCTTGGTCTAGTGCATGACACATGAAGTAGAGGACCATATCCACCACTCCCTCTTAATCAGGGGGGATCTAGTCACTCCTATATATGGAATATACCCAAGCTCCCCCTTAACCTAGGGAGATATAGGCTCCATCTCAACTTAGGGGGCTCAAATTGTTTTTTACAAAATTGGAGAATCAATCATGGCATCCATCCTTCTCATTAGAGTTATCATGATAATCATCATTCACATCATTCTTATCATATCAACTTATTTTGCGAACATCTTCACCATCTTTGAAGATTATGTACCTACACAACTTAAATAGCAAGTACAACCAAATATATAGAAGCATGAATTTAACCATATCAAAATCATGGAAGCTTTCAACTTTAGACACTCACACTTGGTTACAAACAAGAGACAAATACTCTTCAATTTCTTGCTAAGGTTTTTGTCATAAACCCTAGAGTACATCATCAAGACTTTGAGCATTTCATAACAACTTTCATTACATCTAGGGTTTCAATGTTTCTTCCAAAGGTATGACAGACCCTACTTCATCATATAGAAAACCCTAGAAACAATTAAAATCTACAATGCATCTAACAACTTTAAGAATTCATATGTTAGACTTCCCATTAGGATTTAATACAAACCCTAGATTTCACACATGAGATTTCAACAATCAAAACCAATCAGAGCTCAATCAACAACATGACTAGCTTCCACTAGGATTTTTTGTAAACTGTACTTATCTTCAACAAGCATAACTCACATTCATATTTCAACAATCTTACACCAATCTCAAATTATCACATTGTCATCATATATTAGAGATTTGGACTTCTACTAAGATTTAGCTCCAAAAACCTAAATTTCACAAATACTATCATCCTAGAGAATCAACCTTCGACTAGGGCTTGGTTCCAAACCCTAGTACTCATGACCATCAACAATTGGGCCAGCACATATATCTAGGACTTCATCATCATGCACAAGCATATCATAACATGTTTTAGGGAAACCCAACTTACACAAATATCAATAAGAGTTAGACATATAAAAAACTTGATCAGACTAGGGTTTGATCAGACAAACACACACATGCCAAGGATTTCATTTCTAGGACATTATAAGGGTCTTGCTTATACACCCTACCAAACTCTAATGATCTAGGGTTTCAATACAAGACATAGCAAACCATAAATTACCAATACTTCAGAGGTTCAAGATTTTAGACATAAACATTCATCCCTAACAAGTTAGGGTTTCCATACCCCAAACATGACATCATCAAAACATTAGAAATTTTATTTTGACTTCAATAATAACCCTAAGTAGGCTAGGGTTCTGCATATAATCATCGTCATACCCTTAATTTAGGGTTTTCAAAAGGAACCTTTCTAGGGTTGCACAAGAGTAATCAAAGATATGAGGAGGGTAGATTTATCTAATGTTGAATCACCTAATCAAAATCTTTAAGATGCAGGAAGCTAAAAACAATGATGTTAGTGATAGTTTATCAAGAACGAATATGGAGAGAGCAGAAACATGTAATTTAACAGACCTTACAATTCTAATTCGTTGGCTTGTGAGGCCTTCTGCCTTAGGTCTTTAGCAAGTTTTCCTAAACAAGAAAATAAGAGTAGTAATGTGATTAGTATTTAATGCAAACAAAACTAGATAAGTAAGGAAAAAATAAAATGAAAATAGTTAGTAGGATACTTATCTTTGGAGGTTGATGAGGGCTCTCTCCAATCTTGAGGGATACCTATAACCTTAAGAACAAATAAAAATGTTATATTGAGCGGAGTATGATTTAAGCTAAAAAAACCTTTAAAACTCCGAATCCTAAGTGATACAAATAAAAATGAAACCAGCTTAAACATAGACCTTTGTCATCAAACTAGGGCATGTAACTATATGCATCAAACTTTTAGTTCTAAGTGATAACATTGTTGAATGTTGAATGCCCTGACTTCTATGTAAGGTTAATACCATTGTTATACTGAAATGATATTGACTCCATAAGCCCAATGGATAGTTGTTAATATGTTTCCACCATTCATATTTTTCACAGTTGTTCTACAAGAGTTAGCCATCTTATCTATAATCAAAATCCTTAATCCATTCAGAGAGAGCCCTCTCAGGTTGAGGAGGCTAAGCCTCAGCCTAAAGTAGGTTTGAAATAGTTACTTGAGGTCTTCCTGGTCTGCAGACTAGGAAGACCTCAAGTAACTATTTCAAACCTACTTTAGGCTGAGGCTTAGCCTCCTCAAGCTGAGAGGGCTCTCTCTGAATGGATTAAGGATTTTGATTATAGATAAGATGGCTAACTCTTGTAGAACAACTGTGAAAAATATGAATGGTGGAAACATATTAACAACTATCCATTGGGCTTATGGAGTCAACATCATTTCAGTATAACAATGGTATTAACCTTACATAGAAGTCAGGGCATTCAACATTCAACAGTGTTATCACTTAGAACTAAAAGTTTGATGCATATAGTTACATGCCCTAGTTTGATGACAAAGGTCTATGTTTAAGCTGGTTTCATTTTTATTTGTCTCACTTAGGATTCAGAGTTTTAAAGGTTTTTTTAGCTTAAATCATACTCCGCTCCTATTGGTTTTCCTCCACTCATCATTATTCCATAGTCATGTCTTGTCTATGCCAAGTCACCTTGTCTTTTAGTGATTTCGCAGCGCAGTCTTATTTGCCCATTTCGCAGCGCAATCATAGTCTAGCAGTTTCGCAGCGCATAATGATTAAGCAGTTTCGCAACGCATCATTAAAAATTATAACTAACAGCGATGCGAAATCATGGATTCGTGCATTTCACATCGAATCTTTCCCGAAATGTCAAGTCCGTAGGTGAGTCAGCATTTGTGTCTTCTCATGTCAGTGTGCGTACCTCTTGTATCATGTCTGAACGTTCATTTGCCACTACTTCACCAATAGAATGTTGATATGCACAGGGATATCATTCCCAAGAGATTTTACCGTGCATAGTCCTTAATAATGGTCATGAGTGTTGCATGAGTGACCAGTCATGTTTCAATTTGAATTTCAAGCGGGGCTGTTTTCAAGCGAGCCTGTTTACAAGCGAGCCTATTTACAAGCGAGGCTGAGTTAAAAAGGGAGCTGAACCATCTCGACCGGAGCTGTTAGAATTTGGCTGTGAAGATCTCAAAGGAAAATGGAGAGAAAAGAGCATAGATCAGGTAAATGTCAGAGGAATGAACCTGAAGGCCTGGACATAACGTTGAGAGATGAAGGCGTGAAGAAAGCGTTCAAAGATGCCGGGTGCTGGAGATTTTGTAAAAAGCTACAAGGAGGGCATGCACAGGTAACTAAGGAATTTGCGCTAAATTTCATTGGTTTGAATTCAAAGGTAGCCATGTTAGAGATATCGGTTTCTCCAGAAGCCATAGCTGCTGTAACAGAGATCCCAAGAGGACGGGAAGAATGGTTTAAAAACTTTAAATTTGATATGAATCCATGTAAGGAGTTTTTGAAAGAGGCATATGTAAATGAAGATTTAACAAAAGCAGTGCCCAGACATTATGTCAAGGAACATTATGCTCTTCTTATCACCTGCATACAGAAGTATTTGACCTGTGAAGGAAGGTACAATAAGGTTTATTCTTACCATTTCAAACTGCTCTTGCACTTCACCGGGAAAGTCTCCATAGACATTCCTTTTTATTTATTTCGCAGTTTGAGTAAAATGTGTGATAAGGTGCAGCTGAGGAAAGAGGACTGTGAAACCTCTTTATTTCATCATGGTTTAATTAAGTTTCTAGTTTTAGATGGCCTCCAAAAGATAGGCAGAGACTGGAATTCCTTTATTTTCATGGCTGGATTCCAAAGTAAGACTGGCCTTACTCCACAACCAGCCAGAGAGTTCACCATAGCTGAGCTTCAAAGGGAAGCAAGAGCCAAAAAGCAAACCAAGCCACAGCTACCAAAGCCAGTGAAGCCACTAATCATTCAAGAACAACCTCAGCAATCAACAAAGGAAAAGACTCAGGGTAAGAACACTGTACCTGAAGCAAGTAAATCTGAAGCAGCCTCAAGGGTAAGGACAAGAAGCCAAATAAATAAGGAAAAAGGTAAAGCTATAGCTGTTGAAGAGAGCCTTGTGTCTAAGGCAAGCCTGAATGATTTATTACAGGCTATTGAATTAGAGCAGTCTAAGCCAATTCAAATTGATTTGACACAGTCACCACAAGAAAGTGTTAAGAAAACCAAGGCCTCAAAAGGGCTTAAATTTGATGAGCCAGCCCAGGAATTTATTTTTAAACCTAGAAGACCTATGACAAGAAAATTCCAGCAAGCACAGGAAGCACTGCCCAGAACAGAGGAAACAGGGGAGGGAACACGACCTCGGCAAAAGAGCAGCACAAATAAAACAACCATCACATCTCAAGGAGATTATGTGGCAGCCATGAAGAGCCAAATAGAAGCAGCTGAAGATGAGATTAATCAACTGCAGAAAGCTGCTAGAGACCTGAAGGCACAGCTAGGCAAGTTGCCTGATAAATGAATTTTCTTTTCAAGAAAGGTTATTTTCCAAATTTTTGTCAATTTTACTTAGGCTTATGGTTTTGAAGACATATAAATCCCTGTTACACATATGAAAAATCAAAGGGAGTTTTGGCAATCATAATTTTGGGTGATAACATTCTCGGGTCAAAATCAGGCTGTTTTAAATAAAACAGTAGTTTCGTAGCGCGCTACGAAACTGCTGTAGGTGATGATTTTAACGCAGACAAACAATTTGATATTATGAGCGGGAGTTTTTGAAAAAGAGACACCTGTCCATCACTACAGCCTACAGCATATCTAAAACGTGGTAACGTTCCATACCTTGGGTTATTAAAGGCTCAGAAAAGTGCTGTTACATATTTGAGCAAATTGTGGAAAACAGAAGCCGAGAAGCAAGGGACATCTCCTAATACCACGGGGCAGATAAGGATTCAACGTTCAAGGTCAATATGGAGTATCAAATGTCCAGCTTATCCAATTTGAAAGAAGACCAGGTGTCAAAGAATGAGGAGTAGCCACTATGGCATGGAAACGGAGTTAGAGTCCTAGTTAATTTAGAACTTTTTAAAAATTCCAGTCAGCACTTTATTGTATTTACTAGTCAGTTAAATAGTTGATAGGTGTCATTAGAGATAAGGATCGAGTTATTAAATTCCCCTCATGCTGGAGGAGGAAGCTCGAATTAGTTAGAATAAGGATTCTATATATAGCTGAGACAACAATGTAATGAGGGTGGGAAATTTGATAAAAAAAGTACTGTTTTAGCTTATGTAAAGACCATTTTCAGTAATATAAATCATCTGCTTTTCTTCTCAGGATTCATGAAGGATTTGTCATGTTCAGAATGTGTGTTTTGTTCTTTCCTTAATGTCTTTTTACAGTTGCATAGATGCATAATCACTCAGAATTCACTGATTGTGCTCTGACTTCCTGTATGCATGTATGAACTGTGGTTTTATATGAGTTGTTTCTGAACATCTAAATGCTAAGTGCCCTGACTTCTATCTAAAGGCAGTGTCATTGTTTACTGAAGTATGATTGACTCCATAGGCCCAATGGAAACTTGTGTAATGTTTATCCAACCTTTATATTTGTCCATGTTGTTACACCATAAGAGTTAGCCATCTTATCATTAATCAAAATCAATAACCCTTTTGAGAGAGCCCACTTAGGCTAAGGAGGCTAAGCCTTAGTCAAAAGCTTGGTTTGAAATAGTTACTTAGAGTCAACCTGCCCAGCAGCCTATCAGGCTTGATTTTGAGATAACACATACCATTTGTATATTAAATATCATCAAGCTACCATTGAAGTCCCCTTCATTCTTGAGTGAATCAATTAGGTTTGCAGTATATATATAAACCACAGGATGGTATATTTTAGTCTCAATGGCAAATCGTACATATTTGGATTTCAGTTCAGATATTGAGTATAATGTTACATGAGGTTTCGTGATTCAAGGTTAATTTCATATAGTGGATAAAGTTGTCAATGGAGAAATGGAAAGGAGAAACTTGCAATTTTTTAAAAAGAATGATAACTAATGATAGTTCATGTGATTATGGCCAACTTGGATCAAATGTTTAAGGTGGTAGAGAAGAAGTATCACAACAGGGGTAAGAAATCAGTAAGAAGAAACAACCTATTTTAGAACATAATGGAAGAGTTTTCACTATAAGGTCTATCTAAGGATGATGCACATAAAGAAGAAAATATTGGCAATCAACTAGTGAAGTTGAAAAATCATGGAGGTCATTTTTTTTTAGGAACCTGGAAGCTATGATAAATAGAATGATTGGAGAAGATAAGTTGTGTGTATAACAACATCTATAACAACGGGAGAGCCACATTGTAAAGCAATCAAATGGTATTGAGATAGGAACTTGACAAGATAAGAAATATTTTTGGTGGATAAAAATGACAATTGTTAAGTGATATAAGTATAAGTCAACATGAATCAACAAACCCTCATACCAGTAAATTAAGCATGATAGAACAATGGAATCATGATGACCTAGTGTCAACATATAGCAATATTGGAATCGGTAAGCCAAAGGGTAAATGGATGCAAAACCAACGGATTTTAATTTTGAGATAATGATGGTATAACTAATAATATCTTAAACAATGAATTTCACCAGAATTTCCTCGAGAGATTAAGGCTCAAGATGATGAGGCTCATGCGAAATTTAACGATGTACTTAGATAATTATACAACGGTGTAAATGATCAATTTCCTAGTTGAAAGAAGTGATTATTGAAAAGTAATTGACAACTTGATGAAACCATATTGACGATGTTTCATGATATGATGATTCTTATAGTGATAATGTATCCATATGATGATAGCAATATGAATAGGTATTATGACATTATGTCAAGGTATATCGATATATTCATTTACTACATGATGATAGGTATTTAATGTTCAATTATCATTATGGATATGATATGCATAACATGGAATAGGAATTATGATGCTATAATAATAGGTTTCTGGACATGTGGTTCACTTATTATGTGAAGTCATGACATGTCTTTGATGCAAATACGTTGATGATCTAACTTATGATCGTATTTCATGAGGTGAAGCATGCGATAGTTTCTTACAAATTTATGACATACATAAGCATAAAGTTCGTTATTATTCATAATGTTGCGATTAACATTGATGAATGTTCTCATGATGACATGCAAGACTTGGCATGTGGATTATTTTCTATGATACTATGATGGTATGGTTAATGCATTGGTTGCATGTTGAGGTGTGATGATTCATAGGACTCCACAAATGGGCCGAGAAGGCCGGTTTATTTGATGATCTCATGCGAGCCCATATGCACGAGGGAGAATAAGTAACAACATATGGGCTGGGAACAAAACTCAATCAACATTACATATGCTAGTCGTTCCTTTATCTTGTGTATAGCTCTTGAAGAGCTATGGGACCATCTTGAGGAGGCCAAGTGCCTGATGTTCTAGGCTAGGTGCCTGTTATTGGATTGGGATGCCGAAGTCTAGAAGGGTTGTAAATGACTTTAATGCATGGGGTTGTGCACCTTAGTAGTTATGGAGGGAGTGGGCCAGCCTTGCGAGATGCTCGGGGTCATTGAGTACCGGACCGGATGCCTGCCTTGGTGCAGATGACGTCTGAGTCAAGCGCGAGCCCTGGGGCCAGCTTTGGACTAGGATACAGACCGGGTCAGGCTTATGCCTGGTACCGAAAGTGGGAAAAAGGACAGAGATTCCTTGATATTTCCTAGGGTGTTGGGGACTTTCGATGCCTGCTGGTTATACTAGTTCAGTAGAGGGTGTTGGCAACATGAAATAAATAAAATAATAAATAATAAATAATTCAACTTAACTTCGGGACGAAGTTCCTTAAAGTGGGAGAGTATGTAATATCCCTCCCCTTAATAATAAATAATAAATCATAAAAATGATAATAAATAATAAATAATACAAAAATTAATAATTAATATATAAATAGTAAATAAATATAAATAATAATTAATAATAAATTATATAATGTTAAATAATAAATGATATAAAAATATATACAAGAAAATAAATAAAATAGTAATAACCATACTAAAGCTCTAATAAGAATAAATAGAAATAAAACAAGAAAGCTAAAAATCAAAAAGAAGTTGCATGTAGACACATGGAGTGTGTGCATGTGGTTCCCCTTCCAATGTTTGTTCTATTTAATAGATGGTGAGGAATATGAGAGACATTCCTGCATTCCATCATTATGAGATTCTATCTTTCATTCTCTTGGGAGAATGGTGTTCTAAGACTTAGGAGTCACTGGCAGTAGTACATTGATTGAGGGCTCGGGGGTGGCCAGTTGTAGCAAATCCTTGCGCAATTGAGCCTACAATTGGGTGGAGATTCGTCCCCAAAACCTTTTTGTGGTAAGCGTACTTCTACCACATGTAAGCACATGTAAGCACTATTCATAGTTTGAATTTAGTTAATTAATTACATGTTTATTTGGCTAGGTAAGTGCCACTTTGATTTAAATTTAATGTTAATAAGTTAATCAGATATTTATTTTGGGTTGTTACAGATAATAAATTATCACCAAAGTATTATGGTTCGTACAAGGCTTTGCAAAATTTAGTACTATGACATACAAATTGGAGCTTCCTGCAGCTTCCTGAGTGCACCCATTTTTCCATGTTTAATGTTTAAAGAAGGTTATAGGTGACAAGCTCCCAGTTCAAACAATATTGCCAGAACTTGACGAGGAAGGAAAAATCATATTGGAACCGGAAGCAATCACAGAAACAAGAACTCGACAACTACTCAATTGATCAATTTCAGAGTATCTCATCGAGTGGAAGAACTTATCCACTGAAGATTCCACATGGGAGGATGAGAATTTTATACAGAAGCATCCAGAACTACTCAAGCATAGAGGACAATGCTTTTTAGAAGGAGAGAGGCATGTTAGGTCCCTATAATACTAGTGATTCCCCCGTTACTATTGTCATTGTAGCCCTTATTGTTATTATTGTGCCCCTATTGTCCCCATATTGTTATTAGTGTGCCCCATAGAAACCCACTATTGTTATTGTTGTGCCCTTATGTTATTACTGTTTTGTCGGCTTGATTATATTGTGACCCCTTATACTCCTATATATAGAAGGGAGGTTTAGTCATTTGTGTAATGTAAAGGAGGTTGCCCCCTCGAAGAGGCTGAATTCTAGGGCATTGATCTATCTTTTCTATCTTTTTGTGAGTTGGTTTCATAACAAATTTCACCAAGAGGAGGTGATTTTAGAGGAATAATATATTTTTCCAGAGGCAGAGACAGAGGTAGAGACTACGAACCTAGATGTTACACATATGGAAAGTTGGGACACATGTCTTGGGAATGCCCAAAAGAAGAAAAAAATAAAATCCAATAGGCCAGAGAGGTGCACATCTTGCAGAAGCCAAAGGATAAAGTGTAGATGCAATAGAAAATGAAGAAGTTCATGAGGGAGGAGAATAGTTTAAAATGAAAGAGTTTTAATTAAATTAGAAAAAGAAGTTAAGGATCCAACTCAAAGAAAAATCTTGTTCAAGACAATAGGAAAGTTAAAAGGTACATGTTGTAAGCGTGTAATTGATAGTGGTTACAGACAATCTCATTTCTACAAAGATGATAGAGAAACTATATTTAAAAAGGACAACACACCCTACTCCTTATAAAGTGTCTTGGTTGCAAAATGGTTATCATATCTTAGTGAATAAACAACGTAAAGTAGAGTTTCAGATTGGAAGATATAAAGATGAAATATTATGTGATGTGATAAACCTATGGATGTTTGACATATCTTGTTGGGGAGGCCATGGCAATTTGATTGGAAAGTTATCCATGATGGAAAAATAAAAGCATTTACACTAGAAAAATATGGTCAAAAACATACATTGTTACCTTTTCCAAATAAAGAAGTCAAAGAGGAAGTTGATGAGTGGCAAGGAGCTATTACAAGAGGTCAAGAAGGAAGAATTACATTTTTCCTTAATTAGAAAACCCAAGTTAATTATTACTAATACTAGTCTATATGATTTTCCTGAAGAAGACAAGGTTATGTTGGATTATTTTGCTAATATAATTTTCGATGAATTACTAAGCAAATCACCCCATGTTCAAAACATAAGTCATCATATAGTTTTAGTTCCGAGAGAAAATCTTCCAAACAAAGCAACCTACAGGATGACTCCTGAAGAAAATTAAGAGATAAAGAAATAAATACAAGAGTTGTTAAACAAGGGTCTTATCAGAGAAAGTTTAAGTCTATGTGTTGTTCCAACAGTTCTTAGTCCAAAGAAGGATGGTGGATGGAGGATGTGCACTGATTCAAGAACCATCAATAAAATAACAATTAGGTACAAATTTCCTTTGCCATGCATTGATGACTTGATTTATTGCTTGAGTGGTGCTATATATTTTTCTAAATTTGATTTAAAGAGTAGGTATTACCAAATTTGAATAAGAGAAAGGGATGAGTGGAAAACAACCTTTAAGACAGATGATGGACTATATGAGTGGTTAGTAATGCCTTTTGGTCTTATTAATGCACCTAGAACTTTCATGAGGCTAATGCATGAAGTCTCGAAGGAGTTTACAGGCAAGTTTGTTACTGTTTATTTGGATGACATTCTAGTGTACATTTAAACAAAGGAAAAGCATATGAGACATATTAGATTAGTTTTTAAAACCTTGCAGTATGAAAAGTTGTTGACTAATATGAAATAGTGTACTTTTATGAAAAGCAAATTAGTATACTCAAGCTTTGTCATTTCTGAACATGGTCTAAAAATGGATCCAAAAAGGTTAAAGAAATTATTGAGTGGCTTATTCCAAAGAATATATTTGAAGTAAGAAGTTTCCACAGTCCTACAAGTTTTGTAGAAAATTCATTAAGAAATTTAGTGGTCATTGCACACCCATTATGGAAACCATCAAAGAAAGTAACTAGTCCTTCAAGTGGACTATAGTAGCATACATGAATTTTAAGTTGTTGAAGCAAAAGATCACGGAAAAATCTATTTTGGCCCTACCAGACTTCGATAACAAATTTCAAGTTGAAACAGATATAAGTGGAGTTGCTATTGGAGCATATTTAAGTCAATAAGGGTGACCAATTTCTTATTTCAGTGACAAGTTAAATGAGGCAAAACAAAGGTACTCTTCCTATGATAAAGAATTTTATGCTATAGTGTAGGATTTGAAGAAATAGAGAAATTATCATGTGCCTAAGGAATTTGTTTTGTACATTTATAAAAATGCTCTATAGTTTATTAACATCCAACCAAAGTTGATCCGAGACATGTAAAATGGATTGAATTTCTACATAATTTTACTTTGGTAATCGAACATACCAATGGTTCATCAAATAAAGTAGTTGATGCTTTAATTAGATTAATTAATTCTACACGAATTTCAAGTGAATGTTTTAGGATTTGTTGAAGTAAAGGAGATGTACAAGAATGTTGCAAATTTCAAGGAAGCACATGCATATTGTGAGAATCCAGTCAGTGTAAACATAACTTAGTGGTCAAGATATATGATTCAAGAAGGTTTGTTGTTCAAAGAAAGTAAGCTTTACATACCCAAATGCTCAATGAGAACCAATTTGATAAAGGAGAAACACAGTGGAGGATTGTCGGGACACTTTGGGACTAATAAAACCTTTGCTATGTTAAATTATTTTTATAATTGGCTAGGTATGCAAGATAAAGTAAAAATATTTGTTGAAAAGTGCAGAGTGTGCTAGTATGCCAAGGGAAGAAATCATAATACAAGATTGTACCATCCACTTCCCATTCCAAGTAGGCCTTGGGATTTTGTTATCATGCATTTTGTTTTGGGATTACCTTGAACACACGGAGGTAATGATTTGATTTTTATGGTTGTGGATAAGTGATCCAAATGGAAAGTGGTATCCACCCATGGTATTGAATGGCGTTATAACTCATTGATCTGAATGGAAAGTGAAATCCGTTGATGCTATTTACCCATGATATCCACCCATGGTATTAAATGAGGTAACTCAAGGAGGAACCTAAGATACTATAAGTAATGGGCCTCACGTTTGCTAAGGACATGGAGGATTCCACGATGTATATGTAAATTACTTTCCCACTCCATTCATAGAGAGTGGTGTTATCTTGTTCTTTGTATCTTATTTTCTATGTCTTGTAGTGATATTTAGCCTCCTTCCTCACACGATCTAGATCAATGGTATCAGAGCGGGTTACAACAACATGGAAATGAGGGTGTGCATAACAGTTGTGTAAGTGTTTTTGAAGGTCAACTCTCTGAATTTTCAGTGTTTATCAAGATGGGTTCTACAAGTAGTTCTCCTTACTAGTTTCATGCTTGCAATCACATGTTAAGATTTTCGGTAAGAGACCCTACCCTTTGTCCCACTTGTGGTAGAGGGTTTTTAGAGGAAGTAAGCAATGGCATTTCAAACTCTCAAATAAAACTCTAAGGGATTCTTAATGGAGGATAGAGATATGATTGATGGGGCTAACGTCATGGTCGCCTTGCTCAATTGATTGAGTAATTGAGGATTCAATGAAGGCCATAACCGCGTCCATGAATGAATATTCTATAGTCCCTTGTAATTCTCAAACAAGGCTCGATGCGGGGTGGTGGCCCAATGGATTTAATTTTGGTTAGCGAAACGCCTATTACAAGTTTTTAGCTAGAGAAACTACAACGATGAAATTTAAAGCTATTGTGCTAAAAAAAAAAAGATGGTTGAGAGTGACCATTGATGATGACCTCTTGATGGATTTGGTTACCAAAATAATAGATGATCTCATGGTGGTCTGGATCCACACGGGAATCTTCGACAATCCTGATCCTCTTAGGCTAAACCCATCTTCATTTTGAACTTTTCATTGAAAAATCCCAGGGACCTTTGAAACACTTTCATGCACACTCACCACTCTCAAAAAATTGATCCATAGCTCCTCCATTGATCCTTGAATGTTGAATTACCAACCTTTGAACCCACGAACAAGAACGTCATTACGGGAATTGAATCGCCTTAATCATCACTCTCAAATTGATTCAAACCCTGTTCTGAGATATCATACGTGCTCAAAATCACTAGTATTCTCTCCAAGTTGTGGCCAATGATCATTATGCTCAACTCTCACCTTTGTATTTCTACTAAAATTGCATGAGCTCTGACAAAACTTGATCATGCGTGCTTCTTTTACATAACCTACAGTCCATGGACATGGATATGAATCCCATCTAGTTAGCATGAGTGCTCTACATATTCTGCATGCAAGGCTTTTGGAAAATGCCAGTGAGAGTGATATTCAAAGTGGTGTAGAGATATTTTATCACTTCGTAGTTGTAATTCGACATCCTAATTCCTTGAAGAGCTACATGCAATGATAGTTGTAGCTACGAGAGTACTTAAAGAAGGGATAAAAGTCAAAACCATCATAACGGGGTTGGGTGAACTCAACATACCTGATTATCTCCTTTCACAAAATGTCATCCATGGGATCAAGCAACCCTTCCCAGTTATTGGTTCCCTGGATTTCCCTCCATATGTTTGCTAGATTCCTCTTAGGCTTTGGTGTCTCAAAGATCTTTGGTTTAGTTAACTCTTCAACTTTTAGAGCTTCCAACATATTTGACATGATGTCAGTATGGACCAATGAATTTTTTATGGCAAGCACCCTTTATTTCATGGCTTTCATTAGACTCCAACCATTATGTGGTTTTATGTTCCATTTTAAATCTTACAAAATTATTCGCCTTTGCATGTCCCATGGAATTACTGATGCAGAAAGGGTATGTGTGAAATTCGAAAGTTGAGAAGCTAAGGTAGGAGAAGATAAGAGGAAAAAGGACCTAAGAATTATCATAGAATTCATGACTACAAGAGAAATGTTGATGGTCACTAATATTTGATACAAGAAAGCCACGAAATAGGTTATGCTTTGAAACTTTTGGAAGAATATTATAATTTAAAATTATCAACACCATAGCAATGTGGGACATCCATGGTCACATAGGTGAATGCCATGGCTAAATGCGGGGAAGTCAAAATAGAAAGAAATGGTTAAAATGTGGCACGCTCAAAAATAAAAAGGAGAAACATAAATACACGACAACTCACATAGTAACAAGGCATATTGAAATATTTTCTACTCATCATAATCACTCTAGAGATGAATCCAACAAATGTTCTAGCAAGAGATCCAGTGCCATTCCAACTCCCTATGGGAATCACACCATGCTCTACCCATGTCACCTTAGCATACATGTAGATGAAATATCTCAAATTCCATTTTCTTGGCCATACATTGTCAATATTGCAGTTGACCCACAGCTATTATAAGGTAATTCTATCCTTGGACCTTCGTTCACCATGATTATGGGTCAACCACACAAAACCCTTCTCCATAGACATTTAATGCATTGTAATCATCGTGGTTATGGGTTACACACAAATCCCTAGTTATTGGTTGACCAAACAAAACCGTTCTCAAATATTACCATCGCCAACTTGGTTTTAGGTCATCCACAAACCCAATGTTAAGGGTAAACCAAACAAAAAACTTGTCTCCTTTGGCACTTGACACATTGTAATCACTTGGTTAAGGGTAATCCAAAAACCCACAATTATGGGTTAACCACAAAAAATAGTTGTCTTCAACAACACTTGGTTATGGATGATCCACAAACCCGCGTTTATGGGTTAACCACACAAAACCCTTCTCTTCATCAGATCTTATCTTATTCATCAAGGAAACTAGCTCACTAGGATCCACATTCAACAAACAATTCTAATGAGGGAACTTGACGTAATGTGGGCCTTTGCTTCCTACGGGGGGAGGATTGATCTATGTGGAAAGTGGCATCCAACCATGGAATTTACCCATGGTATCCACCCACAGAATTTTCCCATGGTACCCACCCATTATACTAAATGATGTCGCTCATTGATCCAAATAGAAAGTGGTATCCACCCAGGTATTGAATGATATAACTCAAATGTGGCACCAAATATATTATAATAATAGGCTTCACCTTTACTAACCACATGGAGGATTCCATGATGTAGATGTAAATTGTTTTCTCATTCCATTAATTAAGAGTGGTGTTATATTGTTCTTTGTATCTTACTTTCTATGTTTTGTGGTGATATTTAGCCTCCTTCATCACATGATAGAAATCAATAAGTTTTCTAAAATGTTCATTTAATACCTTGTACAAAAACCATTGATGCAACTAGTGTTGCAAATTTTTTCTTTAAAAAGGTTGTAATATTGCATGGTTTTCCTATAAATTGTTGTTTCAGATCGAGATACAAGGTTTGTAGGTCATTTTTGGAGGACCTTGTGGAAGAAACTAGGCACCAATTTAAATTACAATTTAGCTTACTACCCATAGACAAATGGACAAACAAAGGTGGTGAATAGAAATTCGGGAAAAATATTGATAAGTTTGGTAAATGAGAATCCCAAACAATGGGATTAGGGGCTTTCTCAAGTAGAGTTTTCTTATAATAACTCTCCTAACAAAATCACATGAACGAGTCCATTTTAGATCTTATATGGAATTCACCCTAGGGGGTGTATGAACTAAGAAATTTCGGAAAGAAATAATTCAAGAGTGAAGATGGTAAAGAATTTGTAGCAAGTATTCAAGAGTTATAGGAAAGAGTTAAGCAACAATTGCAGGAGAACAACAACAAGTACAAACAGTGAGCAGACATAAAAAGTGTTGGGTTGTGTTATATTCTTTCCACGTAGTTAACAGGGGGTTTGAGGGATATGATAGAAGACAAAAAGGTGTTGTTGGTAAAGGTGGACATTTTGAAGAACATTGCATATGCATTGACAAAATCTGTGAGCTCTGAGAAGTTCTCTTGGCGTAGAAAGACAATGGGCATTTCAGGGCTGGGAAAATGACTAAGCTCTCTTGTGCCCCACTGTGGAAAGAAAACAACAAGTGGGAGAATGTTGGGTTGTGTTATATTCTTTCCACATAGTTAACAGGGGGTTTGAAGGGCACCCGTAACCCCACTTTATGGGGTCCGAGGCAGCGCCCCAAAATTTTTTAGTTTTGGACTCTATGTTAGGTTGGGCAGACCCACCTATGGTTTTGTGCATGATTTTCGCACATGTTTTTTGGACGCGATGGTTTTCGGTCCATGGTAT
>APFE031394212.1:74053-117544 GCA_000404065.3 Pinus taeda | reverse complement strand
CATGGAAATTAAAAGAGATTAGGCAAAGAGGAAGCTCTGGTTAAACCAGAGGAAGTATGTCGAGACAATACTACAAAGGTTTAATATGCAGGATAGTAAACCGGTGAAGGTTCCTATTCTTGTAGGTGTGAGGTTATCTGCTCAACAGTGTCCCAAGACACAAGAAGAGGAAGAGGACATGTCCCGTGTTCCATATGCAAGTGCAATTGGTAGCTTAAAGTATGCAATGGTCTGTACTATACCAAACATTGCACATGTAATGGGAGTATCGAGCAGGTTTACGTCAAAACCAGGGAAGAAACATTGGACAACAGTGAAGCGGATTTTCAGGTATTTGCGTAGCACTAGTGATTATGGTTTGTGCTACCAAGGAAGATCAATATTGGATAGAATGTTGGATATTTGTGGCTTTGTTGATGCAGACTGGGTTGGATATCTGGATTAGAGAAGATCTACAAGTGGGTATGTGTTTAAACTATTTGGAGGTGCAGTCAGTTGGATGAGTAAGAAACAATATGTAGTGGCATTATCAATTACAGAGGCAGAATACATGGCAGCCACTCGTGCAAGCAAGGAAGCAGTTTGGTTGTAGAGATTGTGTTCAAGTATGGGGTTAGTACAAGGAGCTATAATGATAGACTGTGACAGCCAAAGTGAAATTTTCTTGGCAAAGAACCCCGCATATCATTCAAAGACAAAGCACATTGATGTTCAGTATCACTTTGTGAGGGATATGATAGAAGACACAAAGGTGTTGCTGGTAAAGGTGGACACATTGAAGAATACTGCAGATGCATTGACAAAATCTGTGAGCTCTGAGAAGTTCTCTTTGTGTAGAGAGACAATGGGCATTTAAGGGCTGGGAAAATGACTAAGCTCTCTTGTGCCCCCCTGTGGAAAGAAAACAACAAGTGGGAGAATGTTGGGTTGTGTTATATTCTTTCCATGCAGTTAACAGGGGGTTTGAAGGGAACCCATAACCCCACTTTATGGGGTCCGAGGCAGCGCCACGGAAAATTTTGGTTTTGGACCCTATGTTAGGCTGGGCGGGCCCACCTATGGTTTTGTGCATGATTTTCGCACATATGTTTTGGACGTGATGGTTTTCGGTCCATGGTATTGGACGCGATGGTTTTTGGTCCATGGTATTGGATACTTCGGCATGTATAAATATGTATAATAACATTGAAATGAACATAATGAAAAATCAAGTTGGTAGTCCCAGTTTTGGGATCCAGGGGAAAATCTCTGTGTATATGTGTTTTATGTGTTATGATCTCGCATTGTTTATTTTCTGTGTTTTAGAATTCGTATGCAGGTAATTTCTATACAAAAAGAAGATAGTTGGAATTTGAATTTGGTGATATGGTTATGGCATATTTGAGAAAGGAAAGGTTTCCTATTAGGACATACAACAAAATTAAACTCAAGAAAAATGGTCCATGTAAGATTTTAAGGAAATTTTCTTCCAATACTTATGAATTGGAACTCCTTGAGGACATTAGAATATTACCAATTTTCAGTGTAGCATACCTATATCCCTTCAACAACCAGACAATGTTATAGCATATGCACCTATAAATGATGAAGATCAAACCGACAAGTGGAAGAAGTAGCTGGCGAAATAAATTCAGAAATAAATTGAATCAATATTGGGTCAAAAAATAGTCAAGAAAACCAAAGGTAAAGAGTATATTTTCAATCTAATTCAATGGAAACAACAACTACAAGATGTTGCTACATAGATGACAACAACATATATTATCAAGTATGGTACAAGTTTTGAGGAACTGATGAAAAAATCTTTTCTTCCCCAGGAGTCTGATACAGGAGCATCTACAAGACAAGTTCATCTTTGACCTCCTTAGGTCAAAATTCCATTTACCAAGGAAGTGGGTTCCCTATTTTTTTTAATTTTTTTTTTGTAATACTTTATAGTATATGTAGAAGAATTTGTATTGTTAAGTAGTAAGAGTGAGGTGTCATTAACTAGTTGTGTAAAAGATAATATTGGCTAAAATAAGGGACTGTTGGAAAAATAGACTCATTTTTTTAGGATTTGGTTACAAGAGTTATTTGCGTATGTAATAGAAAATAAAAAATCTTTGAGGGAGGAAAGACAACAAGAGTAGAGTAGAAAGTGCGAAGCAACAAGAAGAAAAATTGAAATTGTCAAAATCTATGTAACCTTCCTTTGCATAATTAATAAGGTCTTATGATTTCTTTTATGCTTCTATATATTGATTATGGCTATCAATGGTTCTTTGTGCCTATGATTGTTTGAATTTGTGCTTATGAGTGTGGTTAATCCTTTATCAAAGTGCTAGAACCCTGTAATCAATATTGAGATAACTCAGAAATATATTTTGCAAATTCCTTCATTAGAACAAAGCATAGAGGTGAATGTTAAAGATCCTAACTAGATTTGAGTTAACACTAAGTCTACCAATAAACAAATCTGTGAATTTACTGGTCAATAAAGTTTGTTAACTGAAGATATATGGATCTTCGTATTCTGGCTTAGCCAAGGCATACTCAATCAAGGTTATAAATGGATCACAAGATGGGCATATTAAAGCTTGTTTGAACACCTTATAGTGTAGGACCCACACCTGGCCTTAAGCCATCTAGTTGAGTCGAGGTGAAAGTAACCAAGCGACCCTCAGATAATTGGATCAAACGAATCAAAAAATTTATTTGGCATGGACCTCACATTGAGGCATAAAATTTATATCTGGTCATCTGATCCTATTAAGAGGTAATCACACTTGGAACATTTGGATACCAAATACAAGCACTACTAGAGGATAACATGTCCATGAAAGTACATCCGACCTTGGCTAGATCAACATGAACCCCTAGATATTTGGAAATTTGGTGCAATAGTGGAATTGTTGGTTATAATGTGAAAGTGCCAAGCAACAGGGGCGACATGCCTTAGTGCCTTTGGAGTTAAACCCTAGGTTTTGAAACAGTTGTATGGTGTCTTTTAAGTTAAGCCCAGATATTGGAGGGCTAATAAATTTGATGTTCTTGTTTTTATGTTTGAAAGAGATTTGGGGCTTCCACTTTTGATTTAAAAAAGAAGAAGGATTTATTGTTGAGTTAAGCATCGTTAGCACTAATATTGAAATAAAGGTCCAGTTCTGATTTGTGGATATTTGAGAAAGAGAGACAACAATTCTAAGAAGAAGATTAGGGAGATTTGATACGATATTTCTAAGAAGAAACCAATTACTAAGACTAGTTGGAATTACCTACATGAGACACCAATCCCCTCTATTACTTTGTAGGCACTGACCTACAGGAGACATTGTAACACCCTCCTCCCACATCTACCCAAGCAACTGGTCAGTCGGGGTAAACATGCGATGAGAGACCACTATGATATGATTTGACCTCCTAAATCGCATTAAGGAAGTGGAACCAAAGGAAACACACCATACAAACATTCAGTGTCGTCATTAGGACCCTTGGGAACCAACCCAACCTTTCTACCAATCAGCCCCTAGGTCCCATTGATCTTTTGTACCAGTTGACCTATGGATGCTCCCGTGCTATGGGCATGCCAGCGTCTAGGGACCTCTGGATGCTCCCATGCTATGGGCATGCCAGCATCCAGGGACCTCTAGACTCTCTCATAGGCAAGCTAGCTTCTAGGGACTATTTTGCACAATGTTGTGCCAAAGTCCCCAGGATTTGAGCCACTTTTTTAGGCCCAGAGCCTAGGTCACTGCCTAGAATTGAATGACAGCTTAAGAATGGTAAAATAAGAAGGAAATGACAATACACATGAAATTACTTGAATAATACCTTGACTGGAATCCTACTAGCCATGACAGGAATTTCGTCAAACATATCACGACTATGTAATCTAAAGGTGTAAATAACAGATGTGAGCATAGGGGTCTCATACTTAGCTGAGAATTACTGAGAAGCATTGATGCCTCAACACATCAATTGCCATTTCATCCATTAGGTCATAGATACATTGTTCATTTATTTACTAGTAAAAACATGATGAGAGCCATACATAGCTTCTCTCATAAAACATATATATAACCAACATAATAACAACATAAATACCAATGAAATCACAACCATATGATCCACATATAACCAATATAATACTCATGGATTTACAAGGAGAAATAACCTCATATTGATGATGCAAAATCCAAACTCGGGATGGGACTTCCACGTTCCACCCGACTATAGAATGGCTGAGCCAAATCTCTCTTTAACCATTCACCCCCGTGCTATATTCCAAGTATGAATGTGGGAGCTCATAGAACACACCAATCCAAAACCATCTAGAGCTTCCAAAGGCTATCCACCTCAACCCATCAAACAATGATTCCCCCTCATGATCAAACATCACCAAACCATCATTAGATTGGTCTCTATCTAAGCCTTCCAGGGCTCTAAAGCATTTGTTCCAACCAAGGCTCTATGACTAGTAACTCAACCCACAAATGTCGTCAGGCTCCAAAGCATTTGTCCAACTAAGGCTTCAGCACTAGTAACTTAACTAGCATTTGTCCAAGAAAGGCTACATGACTAGTAGCTCAACCCAAGTTTTTACAAGGCTCCAGAGTGTTTGTCCAACCAAGGCTCCTAGAACTAGTAACTCAACCCAAGTGAAGGAAACATGAAACCAACCAAAACAAAACAAAGAAATAAACCCGCAATCTCCATGGCTATCCAAGAAATGGCAAGGCTAGGCAATCCACTGTCAATCTAGGAAATCCTCCATGCCAGTGACATATCATGACCAATAATCCACATGCATATGTCATGCATGCCAAAACTAGCGAGGAAAACATACATGCAACTCAATACCTACAAGAAAATCCCATTGTAGTTGTTGATCCTGATGTTCTCTTGCACTTTCCTACTCTTCCTTTGCCTTCTTGCTCCAAAAATCAAAGTATGCCACACCCTCCAAGAGTACTCAAAGAAAAGTCTAAGTATCCAAGAGTATGAGAGAGAGAGAATAATGAGAGAGCTCCAACACTGAACTGACAAAAGGTTACAAACTGATCCCCATAAGCCTTTTTATGAATAAGGCCTATATTTTCTTCATTTTTCATTATTTTCCTTCATTCACCTCCCTTTTCTCATAATTTCCATTATTTTCATAAATAAATGTGCCAAAAAGCCATTTTTCCTTTCCAAAGCCTTAATCATTGCCTTTGCCAATTTCCTTATCCATTAATCAATAACAAGTGATCCTCATCAGTAGGATTTTTCCCAACATTCAGCTTGGAATAAGTGTCCCATCAACCATGGTTATTATTTTTCCTTAATTAAGTTTTATTACATGGAATTTTCACCAGGTTTGTTGAAGACACCAATCCCCTTTGCTGCCTTATAGGAGCCAACCTACAACAAACACCAATCCCCTATGCTTCTTTGTAGGAACCAACCGACAGAAGACACCAATATCATATGTTTCTTTGTACGCACCAACTTAGGAGATGCCAATCCCATCTGTTACCTACTCTGAAATATGTTTTGCAGTGATCTAGCCTACTTCTCCAAATTATGGTCCATTCTTTTGTCTCTATGCATTTACTTTCTGTTAGACACCTAATCTGTAAGGGTTCGAGTGTAAGTATTCCAATAGTCACGGAAGTCCAAGAGACCTCTTGGAATATGAAACCAAGGGTCAAACATATGTATTAATATGTACATATTTGTAAATAATATGGATTCCATGGTATATATAAATTCTGACCACTATTTTTGTGTTGTTTAACATGGAATCAAAGCACAGATGCAATCTCCTCACCTGTCTCACTTAGTGTAACTCCTCAGTCGAGATTTGTCACCACTACCCCTTGAAGGAACCATTATAACCTTTATGCATACTAGTGTCATTTGTATCTTTCCTATTGTAACATTATAATGTTGTAGTGTAATTCATAAGTGACTCTTATGATTAGGGCACCTTAAAGAGCTAAACAAGACAAATGTTACATCTTTTGCTGCTACTAGACCGTTGGCTTGTCAAATCTATTTATTCTCTCTCAGTCCTTACCTACACATTGTCTTCCCTTCATTAATTAAGTTGCTCACCTTTGTGAAGTTCTCCTTACACATTATCATTGTTTGACAAAGCTCTCCTTGAAATCTCCAACCAATATAATGGGTAATTGTATGTCAGATTATGGTTGTGACCTTGATGTTTTTCTCTATGTCATTTGTTATAGGCCATTTTGTCACATCCAATCAATAGGCCTCCTTATGGGATCAATTAACATCTTATTCCCCCTTTCCATCATCTTGCACAAAGCCCTAAGCATGTCTCTTTCAAATCCCTGAGTTTCTACTCTTGAATGTTGGGTTTCCAAGCTTTTAAGGACTAGTGCACCCTGCATAAATAAGAAACTACATTGCAATGCACTCTCTCCTTCTCTTAGGGTGTTATGTAGTGTACCCTGCATAATTGTGGGGGTACGTTGATTCTAGAAATTCCGGAAAAAATAAAAAAAAAAATTCCGAATCTTCCTCTTCCAAAAGTGTACAGAGGTTGTTTCAATCATTTACCTTGGATAAACATTTGAATTCTATATCATTCCACCTTGGAGGAATCACCATCTTATCCCTTGAGCTTATCCTCCCATAACTTTTGGATATCAAGCCTAGATTGGTAAATGGATATGAATTCATGAAATACCTCTCCTTCCTATATATTTACCTCATTCCACAAGCACCTGGGTAGTTTTGGTTGGCTTTTGGAGAGTGATTCTACCCTTATGTTGTTGTTGTTGTGAGAGTGATCCTTTCATGCATTTAGGGTGATTGGAGGTACATTTGGTGACAAAAGAAGGACAATTCAACAACTTGGATGAGCTCTTCTACAAGATAAACACCTATTTATGGTTGTAACTCACTCCATTTATATCAATACAAAGAGTTCTTTTGTTTTCCTATATGTGATGTCGTTATTTGATATACTTCAATACCATGTTGATATATTGAATAAAGTAGATAGATGATGCTACATAGATATCATAGTTTCTTGGCTTGTGTTTTCTGGTTGTGCAGGTTCTAATTTTGGCAGTTGGATCTAGGATTGGAGCATTCAAGCCAAAGTAGCAAAACATACGACAAATTCCAAGTAGGCTTCTTCCCCTCATCTCCTTACTTTAAGGAAAACATTGGGTCCTTTGTCATTCTATTATTCTAGGTTAGCCACCAAACCTAGGGGAGATAATTTTATCCTCAATTGAAAATCTCACATAACTGGTGTCCCCTTAAAGGAACCATTATAACCTTTGTGCATACTGGTATTATTGGTGTCTTTCCTATTGTAATATTCTAGTGTTGTAGTGTAATGCATAAGTGACTCTTGTGATTAGGGCACCTTAAATAGCTACACAAGACGAACGTTACATCTTATGCTTCCACTATATTGTTGGCTTGTCAAACCTATTTATTCTCTCTTAGTACTCACCTACACATTATCTTCCCTTCATCAATAAAGTTGCTCACATTTGTGAAGTTCTCCTTACACACTATCATTGTTTGATAAAGGAAGGACAAGTCTACAACTTGGAGGAGCTTTTCTACAAGATCAACACCTATTTATCGTTGTAACTCACTCTATTTATATCAATACAAAGAGTTCTTTTGTTTTCCTATATGTGATATCATTATTTCATATATTTCAATACCATGTTGATATATTGAATAAAGTAGATAGATGATGCTACATAGACACCATAGTTTCATGGCTTGTGTTGTGTGGTTGTGCAGGTTCTAATTTTGGTAGTTGGAGCTAGGATTGGAGCATTCAAGTCAAAGAAGGAGCGAAACATACGACAAATTCCAAGTATGCTTCTTCCCCTCATCTCCTTACTTTAAGGAAAACATTGGGTCCTTTTTCATTTTGTTGTTATAGGTTAGCCACCAAACTTATGGGAGATACTTTTATCCACAATTGTAAATCTCGCATAACTGGTGTCCCCTTAAAGGAACCATTATAACCGTTATGCATACTGGTGTCATTGATATCTTTCCTATTGTAATATTCTAGTATTGTAGTGTAATGCATAAGTGACTCTTGTGATTAGGGCACATTAAAGAGCTACAAAAGACGAACATTACATCTTCTGCTGCCACTAGACCGTTGGCTTGTCAAATCTATTTATTCTCTCTTAGTACTTACCTACACATTATATCCCCTTCATCAATAAAGTCACTCACCTTTGTGAAGTTCTCCTTACACACTATCATTGTTTGACAAAGGAAGGACAAGTCAACAACTTGGAGGAGATCTTCTACAAGATCAACACCTATTTATGGTTGTAACTCACTCCATTTATATCAATACAAAGAGTTCTTTTGTTTTCCTATATGTGATGTCGTCATTTCATATATTTCAATACCATGTTGATCTATTGAATAAAGTAGATAGATGATGCTACATAGATCTTGTAGTTTCTTGGTTTATGTTGTCCGGTTGTGCAGGTTCTAATTTTGGCAGTTGGAGCTGGGATTGGAGCATTCAAGCCAAAGGAGGAGGGAAACATACGATAGATTCCAAGTAGGTCTCTTCCCCTCATATACTTAGTCTCTTCCCCTCATATACTTACTGTAAGGAAAACATTAGGTCCTTTGTCATTATGTTGTTCTAGGTTAGCCACCAAACCTAGGGGAGATAATTTTGTCTGCAATCGTAAATCCCACATAACAAATTGGCGACTCCGCTAAGGAATGGTGTATTCCCTTGTTGGTTCCTTTGTCCTTTATGCTTGAATTACCTCTTCTTCAGATATTCATAGTCTCACTCAGTCTTGATCAAACATAGGAAGACCTTTCATTGAGCTTTACTTGCATTTTTTGTGTTGGAACTTGGCTTTCCTTGATCACCGCACCCTGTGGTCTATGGACAGTGCATTGCATTGCACCTTATCCTTCTCTGCAACTACATTGTAGTGCACCCTAGCCTTCTCCACACCTGCGTTACAGTGCACCCTAACCCTTTCAACACCTGCTTTGATGCAAAAATTGCTTTTTTGTGATTTGCTCTGTGGTTAACTTTATTCCAGTTGGTCCTCCTTGTTTACCTGAGTGTGTCTTGGTCTCTCATAAGCCTCCATTTTGTTTTATTTTGTTTTTGATTTCCTTTGATAAGAATTTGTTTAGATTTTCCTTTGTTCTTGTCATTAGGTCATTAGCAAACTGAATTGTTTAGTCATTGAGTGCTTGAAAGCATTGGTGTTTTACTCACCATTTTGAATAGTTTTCTTTTATCAATGATTAGACAAATCTCTTAGTCTTCATTTAAAAATTAAGTGGAATCCAAAATAAAAATATTATGCATCATGCATTGCATATAGGGCTTTGATTTTGATTGGATAAGTGAAGTATAGAGTTTGATTGTTGGATCACTTGTTTGTTGCATTGTTGATCAATTTCTTCTTCCCATACTTAGTTAGGCCTTTAATTGTTAAAAGGAAAATCAAAAGAGTTTTTTTCTTCATATTAGTGGCATCATAAGTGTGCACAAGTGACATCGATTTTTGAGCCTTTTTGAAACTAAAACATAATTCAAGATCAACTTTAAAATTCACCTCAATTAACCTAAAGGACATTTGAAACTTGAAGACACACATAGAGGTCTAAGCTAGAGATGTGTTCCAGCATCGTTAAACGTAGGAGTTGTCTTTGTTTGCTATCATTACATCCCGGGGGTGAAATCTCATTCCACGTATGTGAGTGTATAGGATCGTTCTCCCCGTACCTTTGGGTATGTTGGATGACACTCCATGCACGTAAAGTATATGGGAACACTCTCATCAAACAGTTACACATTAGACAACACTACTACATATTGCACTCCCACATACCTTCGAGTATATTTTGGGAGTCCCCTATATGTTTTTATCCATCCATAAGTAACCGAGTTGGCTGCCTTGTATACCGCAATACACCAAACACAACATTCGTGGATATTTCTTGCACGTACATTAAATCCTTGGTTTGCCAAGGTGTATATTCCATTTTGCAGTTGATTGGTACACCTTTATGCTTAGTTACCCCTTTTTTTGTTTGTGTCTTTAATTTCTAAAATCAATTAATTGACCGTAGAACAACATCCTCCGTGTGGAACAATTCCTTGGTGGATCTTAGGTTAAGACTAATGAAAACAGTTCCAGAGTCTGCCAATCAAGGGAACCTCTCTGATGAGAATCTTGGTCCTTTTCCTTTTTTGGAAATATTGGTGCTCCTTATATGGAAACTTTGTCCCTTCCCGAATTTATCATTAGTTTGCTAGTTTGGTTATTTTCGAACCCCATGGTTCTAAATTTCCAAACTGCTTCTCAACCGAGTTCTCCTCCACCCAAAGAACATCAACCTCATGTTGATCCTAAATTTGATCCTTTGCATTCTTCACCTATTGTTTCTTCATCCCTTTCTTCCTCTTCGCCTGGTGAAAGTCTTGATTCTAGTAACCAGGAAGCTAAGAAGAAGAAGAAAAGGACAAAGAAGAAGAAGCAAAATAAGCAGGGGAGAAACCTAGAAACCATTGCTACAAATGCAAATAGTATGGACAAATATTCCAATCAACACTATAAATACAAATTCCCTTGCATGTTATGTAAGGGTGACCACCTTCTTAGAGATTGTCTTGGCATTCCCAAGGTATTAGAAGTGTGGTCCACATGCTCACATCGACCTTTGTTGTTAGCTTCTGGAGATCATGCTGGTGACAAACCCTCAACTAATGATAGCAAGGTACATGGGAAAAAGGGTAAAGTCAAATTTCCCTATAATTTATGTGAAGGGAATCATCATATTCACCTTTTTCCTTATATGGATGAAGCCTCAAAAGTGTTGGAAAACCTTACATCTTCTCAGCCTCATCTTTCGGTTGGTTATCGAAAGATTTCTCCCAATCCTCCACTATTTGATGAAGTGATTGATTAGAATCTGAATCTAATCAATCCCACTCTCTCTGAACATGAATCCCATGAGTCTGTTCCTAACCAACCATTGGTTGAGAAAATGGTTGACTCGATTCCACCTTCAGTTGATCGTGCCTTTCCCGTAGAGAGTGAACTTGATACGCTCAGGTTCTTCTCGTTTCTTCAGGTTCCAATGAACTGGGGGATAATTCTCCCATTCTCATGGTATAGGGGAGAAATCCTCCCATTCCCACAACACTGAAGAGCATTTCTTCCATTTGAATAGCATAAGGGGGAAATTATCTCATTCCCATGACACCCCCTCCAAGTAGTATGGTCACTTCCTTTGATTGGAGTTAACTGATAGGATATCGTCTTCCTCCTTACATGCCCTTCCATATGATGGTACAAGATTATAATATGGTTGTACCTAACACAATCATAGATGAAGATGCATCTATTAGTATTATGTCCTCAACTACTTGGCAAGATTTAGGCTCCCCGCAGCTTGTGCCTGTTACACAAAATATGTTGGCTTTTAACAGAGGAACCATTCAACCATTAGGGATCCTTCCTAAGTTTCCTATTACTTTGGGAGGAAAGAATGTATATATCAATGTGATGGTAGTCCAAGGCCCTTTTGATTTTAATTTACTCCTTGGGCGTGACTATGTTTATGTCAAGGGATCTCTTGTCTCTTCACTCTTTTGTGTGATGTGTTTCCCACATGAAGGAAGAATCGTGACTATTGACCAACGTTAGTTAGTTGGTCCTAATTTGACTCCTAATCAACCAACTTCCCTAAATGGTCCTTATATGAAATTAGTATCTCCCCTACCACAAATTAATTATGTGGAAACTTATTCCATGCCTATGTCTACTGATGATCTAGTAGGTGATGTAGTGCATCATATATTGGGGGCATTGGAGCGTGATCTTTCCATTAGATCCCTTAATATGTATCCCTTGCAGAGAATTTTTCTCCCATCTGATGTGAACCTCTTGGAATCCATGGCCGCTTGGTGGTCACGATCAAGGTCCCAGAGCAAAGTTCCTTTTCTTGTTTCAAGCTCCTTAAAAAATGAAACAAGGTCCCTAGAGTAGAGTTCCTTGTTTTGTGCCAAGCTCGCTAAAAAATGAAACAAGGTCCCTGGAGAAAAGTTTCTTTCCTTTTGTCAAGCTCGTTAAAAAAATTAAACAAGGTCTATGAGTAGAGTTCTTTTCCTGTGTTAGGATTGTGAGAAAATGAAACAAACCTCCTTTCAATTCAAGTCTTTGATTATATCTCGTAAATTCCCAAATAAGTCTTTCACTTGATCTCATAAATGAACCTTCATTCCATTAAACTGTTAGTGCCCAATCGTTTACTTAGGTGCATGAATGAAGCTTAGGGGGTATTTACCTCAGAATTGAGTCATTATGTTGGGGGCAGAAAACTTATTTCAAGCAAAGTTTTTCTCTGTTTCAAGCTTGTGTAAAAATGAAGCCAATTTCAAGCATAGTTTCCCATGTTTCAAGCTTGTGTAAAAATGAAACCATTCTCATTTTATCCCATGTGATTGCCATTTTATCAGCCTATCTTTTTCTATATGAGCCTTGGTTTTCTCATTCCGTTGTCACCATCTTCTTGGCTGATCATACACTTTCACATGGTTGTTTTACCTTTTCCCGAGGAACAACTACGACAAGTGGTCTTACTAGCTAGCGTCTTGACCTTTGTGTGTGATGAGCAGTTCCATCATGACTGGAACATATTGCTACCCTTTATACCACTTGTCCCTCTAGGAGGATTCCTCTTTGAGCTATTTTTAGACTCCCAAAATATGAAAATATTGACAAGCACTTGTCTTTTCAAACTCATTAAAGTAAATGAAAAGACATCTACTCAGTATAAGTTTAACCATTTTCTAGACTGAGATAGACTATTTACAAAAAAGAAATTCCTTTGTCAAACATGGCTAAGAGGTTATCTTGAGTATTGCTTTATACCTTTTCAGACTTAAGAGACTATCTATGAAAGGGACATCATGAGTTTTCTTTTTCACCTATTTTTCAAACTCTCTAAACATGAAAAATATGTTGAGTTTTACCTTCATTTGACTCGTTAAAACATCAAACAATGATGCACTTATCGAACATGAAAAGGTCGAACTGCTCCTTTTCTAGGTTCATAAAAAATTCTCAGAGGGATTCATATGAAGGGTGAACTTACAAATCAAGTATATGTTATCCTCCTCAAGCTTGTTAAAAAATAAGAGGTACTAACTAGCATGGTTGGGAAGTTGGGAAATTGGGAAAACAGTGTATTCCATTTTTTCTAATGGCAACGAGTCGCTCTTTAACATGACACTCTTCCAATTCATCTTAGTGGCTGTTGGGTTGGGTAATTTTCTTGTCTTTGATTCATCATACCTTCACAGAACCTTCATTTTGGTTTTGGGTCAATGCTGCCAACTCCATTCAGTGTCGCTGGTGCGTTTAAGAGAAATCATTCAGCTTATATCTATTACACTATTCTTAAGCCTTCATTCCATATTTTCCTTTCCTGATCCAGTGCCATATCAACATCATTCTGATAATTCTATCTCAATCATCATACATGTTTCATGTCATTGATGGGAGATACATCAAGGCCCTTCTGTGACGTGTCACTTCCTGTCAACATCAACACATTATCTAGGAAGTTGACTTAGAAACACCCATCGGTACCTTGGTGCTTGTATACATCAATGGTAAGTGTCCTTGCTCTCGGTGATAGGTTTACATCATTGGCCTTTTACTGAAAGTTTCTATGTGGTGTTCAACACCAAATCATTTATTCACACCATACAAATTGTATTTGAGTACCTTGAGAGCCATTAACATCATTGGTGGTTTCTCTCGCACCGGTAATCGAATGGTATCTACCGTGTTAAACCTCAACTCATTGATTCACATGGTTATACTCGTACGTTGGTTGGTCATGTGAATGAGATAGAAGACCCTGAATCTAGTTTCCACCATCCGGGCTACTATTTCAGGATTATACAAGATCACTATGTATGATGGCCATGATCATATTGAAATCATTCAGTCATGGGTCCACCCTCAGTCATTAGTGGACACATCTTTTGATCATTATGGGTATGCCTCCCTTAGCAAAATTATGTCATGATGTAAATGTATTGTAATAGAAGACGCCTCGCCGGTTTTTCTTGATCCCAACTTGTCACAAGGTAAATCACTTCAGTCTTTAGTCATCATTTCTGACTTTACGCTTTAGGGGGCACTCTGTTATAGGACATTTTTTCATATCTGATCAATAAGCCTCCTAATGGGATCAATCAACATCCTATTCCCCCTTTTCGTCATCTTACACAAAGCCCTGAGAATGTCTCTTTCAAATCCACGAGTTTCTATTTGTCTCTTTCAAATCCATGAGTTTCTATTCTTGAATGTTGAGTTTCCAAGCTTGTACGGACCAATGCACCATGCATAAGTGAGAAACTGTGTTGATGTGCACTCTCTCCTTCTCTCAGGGTACTATGCAGTGCAAATCTGCATAATTGTGGGGGTGTGTTGATTCTAGAAATTCAGGAAAAAAAATAAATTTATTGAGCTTCCTCTTCCAAAATCTTCCAGAGGTTTTTTCAACCATTTACCTTGGATAAACATTCCAATCATAACTGGTTCCACCTTGGAGAAATCACCATCTTATCCCTTGAGCTAATCCTCCCATCACTTTTGGATCTCAAGCCTAGATTGGTAAATGGATAAGAATTCATGAACTACCTCTCCTTCCTATATATTTAACTCATTCCACAAGCACCTGGTATTATTGGTTGGCTTTTGGAGAGTGATTATATTTGTATGTTGTTGTTGTGAGAGTGATCCTTTAATGCCTTTAGGTGATTGGAGGTACAATTTGTGACAAAGGAAGGACAAGTCAACAACTTGGAGGAGCTCTTCTACAAGATCAACACCTATTTATGGCTGTATCTCACTCCATTTATATTAATAAAAAAAGTTATTCTGTTTTCCTATATGTGATGTCATTATTTCATATATCTCAATACCATGTTGATCTATTGAATAAAGTAAATAGATGATGCTATATAGATCTTGTAGTTTCTTGGCTTGTGTTATCTGGTTGTGTAGGTTCTAATTTTGGTAGTTGGAGCTAGGATTAAAGCATTCAAGCCAAAGAAAGAGTGAAACATACGAAAAATTCCAAGTAGGTTTCTTCCCCTAATGTACTTTAAGGAAAACATTGGGTCCTTTATCATTATGTTGTTCTAGGTTAGCCACGAAACCTAGGGGAGATACTTTTGTCCGCAATTATAAATCTCGCATAACTAGTGTCCCCTCGAAGGAACCATTATAAACTTTATGCATATTGGTGTCATTCGTATCTTTACTATTGTAATATTCTAGTGTTGTAGTGTAATGCATAAGTGACTCTTGTGATTAGGGCACCTTAAAGAGCTACACATGACGAAATTTACATCTTCTACTGCCACTAGACCATTGGCTTGTCAAATCTATTTATTCTCTCTCTGTGCTTACCTACACATTATCTCCCCTTCATCAATAAAGTCGCTCACCTTTGTGAAGTTCTCCTTACACACTATAATTATTTGACAGAGCTCTCCTTGAAATCTCTAGCCATAATGGGTAATTGTATGTCAGATTATGGTTGCGACCTTAATGTTTTTCTCTATGTCCTCCTTTAGCATTGATGCCTCCTCACAGTAGAAATACAAAGCCTCATGTATCTAGAGCAATAAGCCCAATATTTCATTTTGATTGTTGGCATTCCAACTGAATGCAGACTGTCTATAAATTGACTAGCATAGGTGTTGGTAGCTAGGATTATTACAAGCATGAAACCAATTCCTGTTCGAAGTTCAAGAGAAGAGCGTAGATGAGCCGTGAGTAAGCTTACACCAAGTCGTGGAGTAGTTGGGCACTATATTTTTTATATATTTATGTTTTTGAGACATAGACATCAGAGGGAAACAAGGAAATGAGAAGAGAAAAGAGATTGAGTGTGCACAAGAATGTGACAGAGGAAAAGTTCTAAATATAATTTTTGAAGTGGACCAATGGGTGGAGCAACTCTTATTTGTATCTTTGGCCTCAATGATTTCATATGCAATAGTGACCTCAACAAGGTGGTGATGAACAATTTGGTGCATGCCTAGATGAATCAAACAACATATTTTGGAGCTCACTCCTTTTTATGGTACATTTCTTTGCCTTGAATTGTTTTTTACTCTGATCAAAACCTTGCATGTCAGGTTTTTGAGGCATAGAAAACTAGTGTGCTCTTATGTTTCATATTTTGTTTGTTATGTTTGTAAATGGTGTCTATAGAGCTCTGTTACTAAGATAAAATATTGATTCTCTCAATAACTATGAGGTTTTTATTAGATTATTAGATATACAATGTACAAATATTGTCTTCCCCATTTCGGAAAAGTTTAAGTTGCTTTTAGTGAATACTCTAGTTAAATTTCAACGTTTTGTGACCTGTCAATATTATGTTGATTACCGACGATGTTGACATCAATGGAGGTTCTAAATCAATTGCATACATTGAAATTATGCACCGACGTGACCATATCCTTGATCTGATGTCAACAATGTAGATATTGAAATTAGGAGATGTAGGCCCTATTTTTCACACAGAAGGCATGCCTGCAAGTGGACCTATAAAACATGATTTTATAGTTGGCTTAAAGAAGGACCTCGTAGAAAACTCATTACATGCTTCCCACAATTTTGGATATACTGCTAATGGTTCAAACTTATGTACGAGTGCAATGAAATTTAGATATAAACATAAACATAGAGATGTAGTAAAAATAAATCTTCATTTCATTAATATCAAAGAGCTAAAAGATGCTTACAAGCAAAATGGAAATAGACTAGCTCAGGTGATGGTAGCTTATCTCTGAGAAGAGATGTGGCAGCTACATGCCTCTGAACTATGTTACAATGAGGCTCAAGGGCCTTTTTGTTATTGAACAATAAAGGGAAACCCTGAACAACCAAAACCCTAACCTCGGGAGATGGAACACCAAGAGTTTGAAGGCCCCGTTGAGGTTAGTTGGGCGTCCAACTTCTCAGGGTAGTAACTTGTCCATATGATCTTCGTTTGGTGCGTAAAATACCTCATTGGAAATATCTCTCTTATTAATATAGGATTTGCGGCATGCCCCTAACTATAGCCACAAGCTTACTACAAACCTTAGAAAAACACTGTTTAGGGGGTCAAAACAGCTTCGGAAGTTTAGGACTCAAAAAATTGCGAAAAATAGTAAACGTTGTTATAATCAAGGAAGATAATGAAACTGATTAGAGGTCTAGGTGGAATAGGTGGGTGGCTGCCAATATCACCTGGATCAGTCCTCTCCCCTTAAGAAGCAATGATCCCCATTGCATGCAGAGCCTCCATGAGGTGAGGAAATTTATGTTGAACCTAGTCCCTAGTGAACCACTTTCCCTAGTGAAGGAGTTGGCTTGCTTTGATGATTCAATATAGCTAGATCCTATGTTGGTGAGTGTTCTTGATCTATGTTTCCATGATCCTATCAGTTGTGGCCTATTCGATGCAGCTTAGGTTGAGCTCTATTGGTGTCAGCTGCTCAAAAATGTCAGATCTGTCTAACAATGGGGGGAAATATGGTAGTAGACAGTTCACATTAAATATTTGGTGTAGGCCAAGAAACAGTGGAATGTTGAGATTAAAGGCATTTTCCCCTACATCCTTGGTGATGGTATATGATCCATATCGGAGCAGGTGAATCTTATAGTGGGGTCCAATGAGGCACTCCTTTTGAAAATGTAACCACTTTATCACCCACCTAAAACTTCTGTGGCACCTGATGCTGATCATGACACTACTTGTACATAGCATTGACTATGCCCAATATGTCATGGACCCACTCGTGGATGTGCTAAATAAGCTCAATGAAGTTGTTAGCCTTGTTAACTTCAGACTGGACATGAGTTGAATCTGCCTGAGTAGTTGCAAATGGTATGGAAACATCAATGGACATAGTGGCTAGAATCCTAAAACCCACCTGAAAGGGGTTGTGGTTAGTTGAGTTATGGAAAACTTTGTTCTAGCTGTACTAGACATAAGGAAGACTTTCATCCCATGTGTGTGGATGCTTCAAGTCTTATACGCAAAAAATGTACACGATCATCCTATTGATGACCTTTGTTTGGCCATCAGTTTGGGGGTGAAAGGTCATGGACTTAGTGAGCTTGGTATCCAACATCGACCAGAGGCTTAATCAAAATGCACTTAGGAACATGTTATCTCGATATGAGATAATGGACAATGGGATCCCAAAGTTTACCCACACTCATTCAAAGAAGAGCTTAGAAGTGGCTTTTGTTGTGATACTCTTCTTGCAGGCCGCCAAAATGACCATATTAGAGAATCTATCGATGACCACGAAAACACGGTCATTTCCCTGCTTAGTAGAAGGAAGGCCAAAACTATAATCCATGGAGATGAATTCCCAAGGTAGACTAGGAGTTGGAAGAGGATTATCTAGGCCTTGCTTCTTTATTATTGGTTTGGCAATGATGTGGGCAATGCATGATCTGATGTACTTCCCAACATCTTGTCGAAGCACTGCAACGATTTTCTCTACTCTGAAATATCCATCGACCCAACTGTAGTGTGCCTCCCAAATAATCTTGGCACACTCGCTTGAAGGAATAGAGAGGTGTCCTAGATGGAATAATAGTGTGTCCTAGAAGTGAAAATATGGAACTTTCTTGCCTTCTAGGAGCATCTGGTATGTGTTATCGAACTCTGGATTTCTCTTGTAAAAATGCGACCACCCCTAAGGCTTGTGTCCATAAGATTTGTTCATAGTAGTTAGCGGCATAACCGGTGGTTGACGAGACAATCTGCAACATTATTAGTGTTTCCCTTCTTATACTTGATGTTTAAATGGAATTATTGTAGATATGTGGACCATTTCTGATGATGATCGTTCTGCAAATTTCCTTGTGTTTATATGAACTGCACGGGTCGGTGGTCTATGTGGATGACTGTTTCCTTCCCCAAAATGTAATAATTCCCTTTTTGGTATGCCTGCTCAATGGAATACATCTATGTGTCATAGGTGGGATACTTTCAGATTGCCTCTAAAAGTGTCTCACTGTGATATGCCACTGGATGCCCCAACTAAGTAAGAACTACCCCGATAGCATAGTCAGAGGAATTTGTCTCAATCTCAAATGGTTGTTGCAGGTCTGGTAATGCGAGCATTGGTGCAGAGCAAAGGTGATGGTTCAACTCAGAAAATGCCTTCTATTGAGATTCACACCAGAAGTAATTTGCTTTCACTTCTCCCTTGGTTACTTGACTCAAAGGCCAAGTGATATGAGAGAAACCCAACATGAACCTATGGTAGAAATTGGCAAGACCCAGAAAGTTGCGTAGCTCTGTTAGAGTGGTTGGGATTAGCTAATATCGAATAACTTGTATCTTGGTTGGGTCCACATGTACATCCCGCTCATCAATGATGTACCCCAGATATTGAACCTGGGTCATACCAAAAGTGAATTTCTCCAAATTGGCACACAACTTTTGTTGTCACAACGTTTGGAGGACTTGCCGAATATGGTGTAGGTGCTCTTCCCAACTCTGGCTGAAGATCAAGATGTCTTCCAAATACACTACCATGAATGAGTTGGTGAATGGCCACAAGATGTCATCCATTAGCCTCATGAAGGTTGTGGGGTCATTCATTAACCCGAAAGGCATGGCCAACCATTCTAAAAGGCCCTCCTTGGATTTGAAGGCAGTCTTCAATAGATCAGAGGGTTTGAATCGCACCTGGTGAAAAATTAACTTCAAATCAATCTTATTGAAATATTTGGCCCCATTGAGCTGGTCCAAAAGGTCATTAATCTATGGGACTAGATACCTATTCTGGACAATAACCTTATTTAACACTCAATATTCAATGCAGAGTCTCCAGGTGCCATATTTCTTCTGTACCAACACAATCAAGCTCCCAACGGGTGATGAACTGGCCTGATGTGACATTTATGCAAGAATTCCTGAATCTACCTCTTATTTTCATTATTCTCCAAAACAAAGTGTAACTAGATCGTTCCTTTGGGTAGCGGTGCACTTGGGGTCAAATCGATGGAGTGCTTGACCTAACAGTGCAGGGGTACCCCTGTGGGTGAGGTAAAGATGTCCCCGTACCCCTCCACGACATTGTCCATCCGTTGCTACCATGCGGAGGAGCCCTGTCTAGAGGCTATAGATGTGGCCATAGTATTCTTCTTTCCCTAAGGGTGAATCATAAGGAAGACAAATTTCCCAGTCTGGGAAATAATCTTACTGCATTGCTTCGCAAAGATCAAAGAGATAGCAGTAGGTGGTGCTACCTCCAATATCCTATGTAAATTATTTCCCAAAGAAATAATAACAATACAAGGTCTAGGCTCATACAAAGCATGACAGTTCCACAAATATGGTTGGCATAAAAATATATCACAAAATTCAAGATGGGAAACATCACACAATACCTCATATGTGAAGGGCTTGATGTTGCAGGGAAGGCGACACTGCTGGATGACACAGAGATCTCGTCCTTGGTGAAGCCACCCGATGGTGTATGATTGTGGGTGTGGTGTGATTGGTAGGCCCAACCACTTCATGACCTCTACTAAAATGAGGTTCTTTTGGCTTTCGTTGTCGAAAATGAACCATAGTGGAGAACCCTTCACTCACATATATGAGTGGAAGAGTTGCTCCCCCTCCTCTAGATCTTTGAGCTCAATCTTCTGGATCTTGGTGGTGGTAATAGTGGCACCAGGCTCCAAATCAATAATCTGCTTCCTTTTGTCATTCCCCTTTTCAGGTTCTGACTCATAGTCAGAACATGCATCTAATTTAGAAGCCTTCGTGCTAACCACCATTGACTACTTGGCTGGACACTCACTTGTGTTGTGAGTGCGTCTCTTATGGAACTCACACCATTTCCCTATGTCATTTTTTGTCTTCGTGGTGTTGTTGTTTGCTTGTGGCTTCGGTGGGTTGTCTTGGGTCGCCCTGCCTTTGCTTGGTCGTTTTTTCTGTAGTTTGGGGGCGAATTTCCCTTGCTTTAGATTCATAGATCCCAAATATTTCCTCTTCTGTTTAAATTTCTGCTCGATTTTGACAATGTATCAATAAGTGATGCTAAGCTAGGAGATGTCTAGGAACTCCATCTCATCCTAGATGTACTTATGAAGACAGTTGCAGTACTTGAGTACAAAATGGTGCTCAAAATCCTTGATACCCAACTTCATGCGAAGGGTATGAAAAATATTTATGAACTCTGGCACATCTAGGTCCCTTCCTTGCCACAACATGGTCCACTTTATGTATTTATCCTCATAGCTCCCGACAGGATAATACTTTTCCTTAATGGCTTCCTGGAAAGAATTCCAAGTGGGTGCATATGAAAACAATGAGGGTTCCATCTCGTCCTTCTGTTCACAGTAGGTTTCCCACCAGTCCTTGACATGGGGGGCAACTTTGAGGAGTGCAAAAGTAATCTTTTCCTAATTAGACAAATCATGAACTGAGAAACATCATTCCAACAAATTTAACCATATATCTATGACATTTGCATCTATCTAGCCTTCAAATATGGGAATGTCAAAGTTGACTTGTACCTTAAAGGGAGTGGTGCCTCTATAGTGTATGTTGGATGAAGATGTGTCACTTGTGGGTAGCCACCAAAGGATTTGGTTAAATTTATCCATCATTGCGTTCCTCTCTTGCTCAAGGGCTTCCTCGAGCAATATTTTGAAAGGACCTCCTGCTCCCTTGTCTTTCTTTTCTTCACCATGGGAGGCTGTCGGGGTTTGCGAAGATGGTCTAGCAAAGGTTCAACCAGTTTGAACCCTAACTCCTTATACCCCGAGCTCATAGGGGACTTGCAAAGAAAACAGAGAAAGAGCAGACCGCTCTGATACCATTGATCCAGACTTATGTAGGAGCGTAATGGAATACAAATATAAACATAAACACATAGATGTAGCGGAAATAAATCTTCATTTCATTACTATCAAATAACTGAAAGATGCTTAGAAGAAGAATGGAAATAAATTAGCTTGGGTGATGGTAGTTTATCTTTGAGAGGAGATGTGACATCTGCATGCCTCTAAACTATGCTACAATGAGGCTCAAGGGAATTTTTATTATTGAACAACAAAGGGAAACCCTTAACAACCAAAACCCTAACCCAAGGAGATGGAACACCAAGAGTTTGTGGGCCCCATTTGGGTTAGTTGGGCATCCTACTTCGCGGGGTCGTTACTTGGTCATATGATCTTCATTTGGTGCGTAAAATGCCTCATTGGAAAGATCTCTCTAAGTACTATAAGATTTGTGATATGCCTGTAGTCATAGCCTTGCATATGGCTATAGACTTGCTGCGAACCTCAAAAAAACATCGTTTGAGGGGTCAAAACAGCTCCGGAAGTTTAGGACCTGAAAAACTTCTAAAAATAGTAAATGATGCTATAATCAAGGAAAAAGATGAAATCGACTGGAGGTCTAGGTGGAATAGGTGGGTGGCCACCAATATCCACCTGGATCATCTAATAGGGTGGAAAGTGCTATATACTTTTCATTTTAGAATAAATATAATCATTATTGCTATTGTCATTTTGAGACCAAGTCTTTTTCCTTACATGCATTCATTACAGTTGGAAACATTGTGCCTTATACAACTACTCCAACATTTTTTCACTATTTAAATTCATAACACGCTACTCATTGTGCGGTTGCAACTATATAGAATTGGGAGCTATTTCTCCTTTGTATGTTTATGGGTGCATTTTCGGTTAAATCCAACACCCTTTCAAAGTTGAATGCAAATGTTTTATGTGCTTTGATAAAATGGCCAAACTCGATGATTTGTTAGAGTTATTAAGCACTCTAATGTTGTCTACTGTTCATAACACAATCTAAATCAACAAGGGCACTCTCAATTAAATTCTAACATGTTTGCAAGATGCACACGAGAAGATAAGTTTCTACAACTCGAATCTTAGCTACAACAAGATGAGATACAACAACATGGTCATCATTCTAAAGTAGATTTCGTTTAGAACAATTCTCTATTTGAGTTCGAGACAAACTCCCATCGACTACTAGAAAGTGATCAAATCAATGAGGCTAAAGTTGATCACGGGTCTTCACTGGGGGAGCAATACAATACCACGTGCGTTCATGTTGGGGGATATATATTGAGGAAAAATGGCATAATATATTGAGAAATATATAGGGGGTAAAGGGTTTTTATATTGGAAAGTATAGAAAATTGAGCTTAAAGTTAATGAAAAAATATAAAGGGGTATAAAAAATGTTAATGAAAAAATGGATACCTACAATATCTAGTGGAAGTAGGGTTCTTTTAAATTGGGAAAGTGTATTGGGTTCGTATTGGTAGGGGGTTAAATAATGTAATTTTTAGGGGTATTTTCCAATATGTAGTCAAAATAAGGGTATTGTTTAATATGCCATGAACGCACGTGATAGGTCAGAGGTTCATTGACTGAAGCCTCCAGTGAGGTTGATCCCCATCAAGTTCCATTTCAAAACAATTTTGCATAAAGATGTAGAAGTTCAAGCTGCACTTCCCAAGCCCATCATTACACCTTGGGAAGAAGTTGTTAACAACAAGAACAAAAACAGTCTTGGATATGACAAGGATGCGTCTTTTCATATTCTAGATTATTATAAGCCAATCTAGTTTCACAGTGTTGAGTTTCTTCATGACGGTTCATCTTCAACTACTGCTCCTTTTTTATGCAACCAACTCATAAAATAGAAGAAAGAGATAGATGAACGACTTCAAAAGTAGCCTCTTTGAGGGGCAACCTCCTTTACATTACATAAAATGAACAATTATTGGATGACACAAATGACAAGACCTCCTTTATATATATAGTAGTCTAAGGGGTCACAATATAATTAGAGCCGACATAAAAATAATAAATTAAGGGAACAACAATAACAATAGTGGGCTCTATGGGGCACAATAATAATAATATGGGGACAACATGGGCACACCAATAACAATAAGGGGTACAATGACAATAATAATAAGGGAATACACTAGTATTATAGGGACTTAACATGCCCCTCTCCTTCAAAAAAATGTTGTCCTCAATGCTTGAGTATTTTTGGATGCTTCTGTATGAAGTTCTCATCCTCCCATGTGGAATCTCTAGTGGGTAAGTTCTTCCACTTGATGAGATACTTTCAAATTGATCGATTTCGTAGTTGTCGAGTTCTTGTTTCTGTGACTGCTTCAGGTTCCAATATGATTTTTCCTTCCTCGTCAAGTTCTGGAAATATTGTTTGGACTGGGAGCTTGTTGCCTATAACCTTATTTAAACATGAAACATGGAAAACCGGGTGCACTCGGGAAGATGTAGGAAGTTCCAATTTATATGCCATAGTACCAATCTTTTGCAACACCTTGTACGCATCATAATACTTTGGTGATAATTTATTATCCTTCTTAGCTTGCTTGAGGGG
This sequence comes from Pinus taeda, assembly GCA_000404065.3. Classification (NCBI taxonomy): domain Eukaryota; kingdom Viridiplantae; phylum Streptophyta; class Pinopsida; order Pinales; family Pinaceae; genus Pinus; species Pinus taeda. The sequence goes on along the minus strand of APFE031394212.1, from coordinate 93,064 downwards.
CATTTGTTTTTATGGTTGTAGCCGTAGAAATACCCAGTCACCTACACCAAAACTTCTTTCGCTGCGATGTTGATCTGCCTGTTGTTTCATTCTATTCTACACCAAAGTGAGGTTATCCTTTAAGAGTTTGAAAACTTTTTGTTGATTCTCAATGTGATCTTCCACTGCTTGAACCTTAGAATTTTCTCTTAAATATGATGTGATGGACGAGGGATGATATCCATAAAGCACCATAAATGGGGTCATATTTGCTGTAGTATGGAAGGAATTGTTATACCACCATTCAGCAAGAGGCAACCATTTAACCCATTGTGTAGGTTTATCATATATAAAGCAATGAAGATATCCTTCCAAACATTTGGTCACTATCTCAGTTTTCCCATCAAATTGAGGATGATAAGATGAGCTATGAGCTAACTGAGTACCCAGATAAGAAAATAATTTTGTCCAAAAATTTCTAGTGAAAATAGGATCTCTATCACTTATGATAATCTTTGGGTTTCCATGTAGCTTTTGAATTGTTTCCATAAATGCAGTAGCAACTGTACTAGCTTTAAATGGATGAGATAATGCACAAAAGTGTGCATACTTAGTAAGTCTATCAACTACCACCATGATGACACTCTTTCCTTCGGACTTGGGTAAACCTGAGATAAAGTCCATTGAAACCTCCTCCCAACATTAACTTGGAATGGATAAAGGTTGTAATAGACCCGTGGTCTTAATTGTCTCAACTTTATTTTGTTGGCAAACAAAAAATTCCGCCACAAACTTTTGAATATCAGATTTAAGGCCATCCCAAAAAAATTCCTTCATAACCCTGTGGTAAGTTTTTAAAAATCTTGAATGCCCTCCTAGGGGGGATGTGTGCAATTCCAGAAGAATCTTTTGTTTGAGTTGGGAATTCTTGCAGAGGTATAAGCGATCTTTGTGCCATAATGAATCATTTTTCCAGCTAAATGTATCAGATGTACTGGGATCTTGCTGCAACTTTTGAATGAGTGCCCATACTTCTTTGTCATTCTTCCATTCATCCCTTACTTCGTTTATCCAATCTGGTTGGATAATAGAAATGGCACAAAGCAATGCTTCCACGTCCTCATCCTTTCTTGAGAGTGCATCTACAAAAACATTTTTCTTCCCTTTTTTGTAGATAATTTCAAAGTCATAACCCAACATCTTTGTGACCCATTTTTGGTGCTCTTCTGAAGATAATATTTTTTCTAAAAAGTATTTAAGACTATCATGATCTATTTTTACCTTGAAGTGTCTTCCCATTAGGTAAGGTCACCATTTCTTAAGTGCATGTAGTCTTTCCAACATTTCCTTCTCATAAATAGCTTTGTGTAAATATTTTCCTTTGATTGGACGACTTTCGAAAGCAATGGATCTTTATTATTACATTAAAACAACACCAATTCCATTTCGTGAGGCATAACATTCCACAATAAAGGTTTTTGTGAAGTCTAGTGTAGCTAAGATGGGTGCTTGGCACATTGCCTCTTTAAGATGGTTAAAAGACTTCATTACTTGTGGAGTCCAAGAAAATGCATCTTTCTTCAGTAATGTTGTTAGAGGTGCTGCTATTCTCCCATAATTATTAACAAACTTACGGTAATACCCTGTCAACCTAAGAAATCCCCACAAATGCTTTATGGATGTGGGGATTTTCCATTCCTTAATGACTTTAATTTTCCTAGGGTCTACCTTAACACCTTCATGAGATACAATATGACCCAAATATTCCACCTCTTGTACTCTAAAGAAACATTTGGAGGCTTTAACATATAATTTTTTCTCCTCCAATAGTTTGAGCACTTTGTCAACATGTTGAACATGACCCTTCCAAGGCTTGATGTAGATTAGTATATCATAAAAAATACTAATACAAATTTTCTAAGGAAGGGTTTGAAAATGGAATTCATTAAACCTTGAAATGTAGAAGGTGCATCGGTAAGGCCAAAAGGCATGACCAAAAATTCATAATGACCCTCATGAGTTCTGAATGTTGTTTTCAGAATGTCTTTAGTCTTCATTTTATTTGATGATATCTTGAAAGAAGGTCTAACTTGGTGAAGTAAATTTCTCCATGAAATTCATCCAATAATTCATCAATGACAGGAATGGGAAATTTATCTTTAATAGTGAGCTTGTTGAGCCCCCTATAATCCATACACATGCACCATGATCCATCCTTCTTGTCCACCAATACTACTGGAGAAGAGAAAGAACTTTGACTAGGTTGAATTATACGAGCCTCTAGCATTTCTGCAACTTACGTTTAATTTCACTCTTTTGGGCATACGGATATCTGTAAGGTCTAAAATTCGGAGGAACACTTCCTGGAATCAAATGAATAACATGATCATGATCACAAATATGTGGGAGGCCTTTGGGAGTCTCAAATACCTTGGAATGATTGTCCAAGACTTTTTGGAGAAATAGATGATTCCAATGTGGGAACCTCTAGTGAACATAATTATGCAATTATGCCTCATTGTTATTTCTTTAGAAGCTTTGTCATGTCGTTAGAGCTAATTATCTTTCCTAGTTTCCCTATGATACCCCTTAATTCAACTTCCTTTCCTTTTGAATTTTTTTCAAGGAAAGTTCTTGAAAATTAAAAGTTGTCATACCCAAAGATTCTAGCCATTGGACTCCTAGTACAACATCAGCACCACCCATTAGAATGGAAAGCATTGTACTATTCAACACATATTCTCCCATGGATAGCTTGATATTATGGCACTTTCCAGAGTAATTTATGGTTCCTCCATTTGCAACCATCACTTGACACTCTTGTGCTGGATATAGGAAGCAATTCAATTCCTTGGCTATCTTACAATTAATAAAATTATGGGTATTGTCCGAATCAATCAACAATATTGCCTTTTTCTTCTTGATATGTCCTTCTATATTAATAGTTTAAGGAGTGGTAATTCCGAAAAATGCATTACAAGATATTGTCACATTCATTTCTTCTTTCTCTTGATGTTTCTTGTTCCTTTTCATCCTCCTATTCACTTTCCATGTAAAATAATATCTTCTCAGCACACTTATGACCTTTAGTGTATTTGCTATCACAACTGTAACAAAGCCCTTTTGCTATTTTTTCTTCTAATTGTTGTGGTGTCAACCTTGTAGGTTGTGGAAGGCTAGGGGCAACAACACTTCCATCTTTATAGTTGTGAGTGGTAGGCTTACTTGTTGCCATAATTTTGCTTTCATTTTTTCTTGCCAACCTAAATGCCTTCTCCAATGAATCAGGTTCCCAAAGGCGAACCTCATGTTGGATGTTATCCTGTAAATTCCCTATGAACACATCAATCCTATGCTCCTTTGGAATATCTTTTACCCTTATATTCAATTTTTGGATGTCCTCAATCTGGTCCACCATTGAACCCTTTTGTTTGAGATTTATCAATTGGCTAAAAAAGGTGTTACTTTTTGTATCCTCATAATGTGCTATCATTTCTTTCGTAAAAATTTCCCAAGTGACAATTTATTTACGAGAGAAAAGCCATCGATACCATGCAAACTTATTGGGTTCCAAATATAAAGTTGCAATGCATACCTTTTGTGTGTTTTGCACATTATGGAGATCTAAATATTGCTCCATCTGTAGTATCCATGTTACGGGATCCTTGCCATCAAACTTCCTCATATTGATATTTGGAACATGGTGGGTCTTCAATCTAAAGTTAGAGTCTATGAAATCAGTACTAATATTTCTTTTGTTCTCATCATGAGTTTCCTTTACTACCTGTTATCACTCAGGTTGTCCCTAGGCTCCTGTAGGGATATGGCCGAGGTAACCACAAACCAATCTTTGGATTGCAGGTTCTAGCCCACCTGCAATCAGAGAGGGCTCTCTCTTAATGATTTAACTTTGTTGATGATTTTAGGCTAGCTTTCGGTTCAGGGGTTTTTGTTTGTGTTTGGATGGTAGGAAAATGCTTTCAGGCATAGATGCACTTTATGAAGTGAAAAGTTTCAAACCATTGGGCATGGAGTCATGGGTTAGGATTATCAGTGTGTTTTCTTGGTCATAAGAGAAATACGAAACAAGATAGCTACACATAACACAATCTTCAAACTAAAAGGATGAATGATATGTAAGGAATGAGAGGCACTTAAGAATCTCTCACTTAGCTTAATAGAGGGAAGGATGATCTCTATCTAGGGGCAATGAAGAACCTTGGATAACTATCTTAGGTTAAGGAAAACATGAGCCATATGGAATTCATATTTATGCCGAAACAGAGGAAAACATAAAGAAACAATAGAAATTGAGCATAGAGTGTATTTAAACAAATTCTAAGCTAATATTCTTTTCTGCTGTTTAGATGGTAACTTATGAATGGAAAACAGAGGTAAGAAGCACTTATTGAGTTATGCAACAGCACGAGAATTCCATAATCACTCTTCAACCGGTAAACACAATGAACAATCCATTCTCCAAAGCTCATAAGCAGTCTTTGATTATAGAAACTTATCAGGTGTTACAGTGCGAGTCTCTCCTGGAGCAAAATCAGCGAAAGGTAGTCTGCTGATCAACCAACCAACCAACCCATAATACAATATTGAGGGCTGTCTTTATAGTGCAAATATCTCAAACTATTTATTACAATTAACCTAAAACATGTCTGCAAAAAGAGCTTTCTAAACCTAAACTTGTGCCAAAATTAAATGCAGGTAAATATCTATTGAACTGTGTCAGAGGTAGCTGGATCAAAAAGAGTGCAATGTGGCCCTTGGAGGCTCGATGTAGTACTGCTGGAATAACTGTGCTTTGGGATCTGCAGTTCTGTTCTAGTGCGAGTTAAATGTGCAATAACCATGATTTGAGAGTTTTGAGTGGTCTCGCCCTCTTTCTTTGACTTTGCTGGAAGGTATTAAATTTTCTCCTGCTTTGGGCCGCTGTTAAGATCTTCGCTGATACTCTTTGCCGCTACATTGATGGTCTCCGCCACTTTCTGATACTCTTTGACGTGTTTTCTCTCTGTGAATTTGATCTGATACTCTTTAATCTTTGTCTCTGGTCTCTTCCTGTCTTCAAATCGGTTTAATTTGGCAAAATCGGGCAATTTCGGGCCTTTTCGGTGCAAAATAGGCCAAGGAATCAAAATATTCCCCAATATGGCCTATTTCCCGTAGCGATGCGCGATTAGAAAATTGCCTCTGTTTCTCATTCTGGAGCTCCGAAGCACGATTTTTCTTCTTGCGCGAATTTTCGAATTTTTGGCTGCTAACGTCAGCATGACATCAGTAGTACGGCGGATGACGTCAGCATGATGACGTTAGCAATGGGGTCCTTTGGTGCGGATGTGACGTCAGCATGATGACATCATCAAGGTGACGTGGCAGGGTGAACGTGGACTGGGCGCAGGCATGGTGAGGTGACCTGGCAGGATGAGGTGGTGTGGAGGTGACCTGGCAGGATGAGGTGGCACTCTTGTTATGTGAGGGGAGGGCAGTTTTCCCTGTGCGTCGGACCACCTTTGGTACGGAGGTGGTTTCTGTCAGGGGCGGCCTGATGCAATGGGAGGCCGCCACCTATCCCAGTGTACGACGGTAAAACCTTCGGACATCGAGTGGTAACCTACCACTGTAATTGGGCACGCGATGTGATCAAGGACCGTCGGATCTGGGGGAGGTGATCCGACGGTGGACGGGAAAGGGAGATGCACGGGGTTTAGCAAAGGCGCGCGTGTGTTAAAGGCTTAATGTTTCACGACGCGGTGGGTTTTTAACTTTAGAAAATGGGTAAATGTGTTTGCGCGGTGAAAACTTATGAAACAAACATTAATATTTTTCACAGAAGAATGAGTGGGGAGGGTTATTTAGCATTTGGAAAGGGTTCCGTTAGTATTTGGAAGGGGTCCATACACTTGGGAGTGGAAATTTTTGTAGAGGGAGGGTTCTTACTAAAGTCCAGGTGACTTAGTAATTCCCAGTGAAGTATTTATGGTTATATTTCAACCACGGGGAGGGGATATTTACATAACGGGATTATCTACATAGTTTTAGTATGGGGGTAGGGAAAATATAGAGAGTTAAATAATAATGTCAGTATTTAATATGGAGATGAAAAGAAAGCGCTAAGTTTCAGAAATCTTAGGCTTGAAAAGGGGAGATAGAACCTTATAGAGAGAGTATGGATTCTCTTTCAGTGAAGTAGGTCTTTACCCAAGCTAATGACATGAAAATGATGAAACTAAGAGATATCAAGTAGATCTTGACCTCTTTTTGGGGAAATTAGTTAATGATTTGGGGGAGATGGAGAAAAGAAGTTAGTTATGACTGTTTTGAGCTCTTTCACATAAAACTGCCTGGTGATTGTGTCCTAAGTAGAGATGACATCCTGAAAACATGGAACTGATCAGCAATCAAGATTCTGCAACCTCAAAACTACCTACCCAGCCTACTTACCTAACATTTTTTCTTCTTTTGGTTTGGGTGCACTTAGACTGCCAGACCATTTTCAATTTTTCTTTTTTATACCTTCCCTATCTACAAAACTACCCTTTTTTCTTCAAGGGCCCAGACTTAAGCGTTGGGCTCCTTTGATTTCTCTACCTATCTAGAATTGCCAGTTAAGCTGTTTGGACAGATTTTCATTCCTCTATATCTTAAAAAAGAATTGAAACCTAGGGAGACCAAGATTAAGCTGTTTGGACCTCCCTTTAGCTGAAAATTGTACAAAACTGGAATAACTTCTCAAAATTTGGAAAGCAGTTAGATGAACTCTGAATAACCTTCTTTGCTTGGTGACTGTTTAGCAAATATGGAGCATTGCAGCATGCAAAGTATGAGATATTTGGTCTGTAAAAATTTCAATCATGAAATATGAGTAACTTGCTGCAGCAGGAGGCTAACACAGCCTTAATGTCACTAGGATCATAGCCCAACTTAATGACCAAGTCCTCCAATTACTTGATCCTATTATCTTTGGCCTGTGAGGAGGTCTTCTCCAATTTATACTAGGCTATTACATTATCTAGTGAATTCTACGGCCTGTGTACAGCCATGGCATTTCCTGTAAGGGTGGAGTAACTCATTTCTCAAGCCTATTTATGAAACACTATTTGGTCAATGGGATGAACATCCCTGGCCATCACCTCAAAATCAATGTTTTTGTAATCAGCTGAGGTCTTTGGTTGCTGAACAATGGGCTGCAAAAGTGAGATCTACATCTTTCCTGCTTTGATGTCAAAGGATGACATCAACCTACTCTGGTTGGCTGGTGTATGCTTGAAGTATTGGGCATATGTCTGTGCCTTTAACTTCTCATTTCTCATTTTTATTTCCTTATACCTATCTTTGATATCTCTTTCTCTGTCAGCTAGTCTGGTAAAGGAGGAAACCTCAACACTCAGTTGTCTCTCAATCATTTTAGTGTTGGAGGATGATGGTTGTTGTGTTTCAACTAAAGCGACTGTGTCTTTGCTTCTTTGCCCCATTGTTTCAGTGTCAGTTATTTCCACTGATTCAATGTTCTCCACTTGTTCATACACAAGATTCAACTTAGGCCTTTTTCTGAGCTCAAAATGCTAATTAGTAGTCTCCATGGTAGAAATAGAACCCTCTTCCCTATTCCTCTTTGGATTTTTCTCCTCATTGGTTGGGGTCTATAAAATTGGAGGATTATTCATTGGTTCCCCTAGTTTTGGAACCTACAGAAAAGAGATCTAGTCAATTTTGTTTTCTAGATCAATGAGTGTGTTTTCAACATCCACAACTGTGTTATCCATATCAATCAATGTGTTTTCCAACCGCTCATATTGGTTAGCAAACTATTCAATGTCAGGTCTTGGGTGGTGGATGAAAGGTCCCAATTTGACCTTGATTCTTAACTTGTTTGTGACCCCATGAGGGTCATATTGCCACATGAAGCTGTTCTTAAATTTCATCTATTGTAGTATCTTGTTATCCTCTCGTCTAGCCTCTCTGTTATTGCAAATGAATGGGCCTAATTGGTTTTTTATTGTAAACTGGGTCTTCTTCCTAGCAAATAGGAAGTGGACCTCATCAGAGTTAATGATTTGTCTGAAATAATCAAGTGCAAATATCCTCATAGGGAGGTATTTGGGAAACTTATAAGTGGTGAATTGGTAGTCATAAACCCCGATTTCAGTGTGGTTCTGGTATAGGTACCAATCTCCCACCTTACTGTTCTTAGCCAACTATAGCACCCTCTTGATTTCTTGGTTGATTCTAGGTTGAGTGTTACTAGTTAGCATGTTCATGACAATGTAAACAAATGAATCTATGAAGTCTTTGAAAGTAAAATTTGTGGAGTATTTTTGGATCAAGGATGTCTAGTAGACTACTAATCTCTCTTTCCCCTTGGTATCCAACTTTTGGATGCTTACGGGGAACTTATCTGCTTGGTAATACAAAAACATGTGAAATAACACTGAAGAGTATTTGAAAACTCTTTCAGTGGGCAGCCTTGTGAATTATTCATGCATCCTTCCTGCAATGAACTAAGCATAATTGTACATGATAGTAGGAGGCTTGTCTGGGGTGTATGTGGACAAGAAGGCCAGGACAACCTCATCCACATGCTCATCTGAGGTATATCCAACGATGCAAGAGAGCATGGTGATTATATGTCTGCCTGTCTCTGAAATAATGGTGGCAGCATAAGGTGGAGTATCTGTGGGAGTATAGCGGTCTTCAATGATGAAGCTTTGGAAGATTTTCCTTATGTTAACTAGGTCTAGTGTTATATATAAGTCCAATAGGTCTCCAATGGATAGAGGGGTCTGATTAGGGCTAGGTTGGACTTGTAGCATTTGATTAATAGACTCTGGTGTAATGGTAAATAATAGCTGTTGGTTAGGGGCAACAATAGCCCTTTGGTTTGGGATATAGTAGGCATGACAAAAATGTATGATATCAGGGAATGGGTGAACTTTTGGGAATAAGTATTTGGGTAAATTGGATTCCCACAGATGGATTTCATCGACATGGTTCAAGAATCTATCCTTACTCTAGTAGTGGATCTCCAAAAGATAGGTTGGGGTAGTAGTATCTTTTATTTGGAAATCCCTATCTGCTAGTGCCAAATGGTCAATGTCCAGGTGAGGGGTTAACACAAGTCTCACATACAGAGAGGTCTAGGAAGCCATGACTCAGTTTATGGATTGGTATTAGGCCTGTATTGGTTGTAGAAGTCACGTTTGGGAAACTCTAGTACAGTAAGAGGATAATCACACTTTGCAAAAGACGGGTTTTGAGTATACAAGAAAATTACTCTTCAATTAGTAAAATGTATTAATCAATTTCAATTAATAAATCTTTAAACATGACTCTACGTTTTCAAATTTAGAGGGTCTTTCTGGTTTTCCCAATAATACCTGGAATTTGGTTGTATGCCTGCAAACTAGTTTCAATTGAGACTGCAGATGGTACAGTGGCTTTAGTTGTGCACTAGATGCTTGAATTTGGCATCCGGAGCATGTTGGGGAGGTAAACGACGGTCAATTTTAGTTGCAGAGGTTGAGGGTGGCACATGAAGGCTTGGGCATCATTCACAGTGCAAATGAGCGAAAAAGAGTTGAAATGGGCTTCTCCGGCCTTTTAACCGGCAATTATTACAATTTGGCATGGAATTCATAAATGAATAGTGGATGGTTTTAGCTTTTGGTGGGGAGGCGGTTTCAGGGGCCATCGCACCACTTTTGGTAGGCGGGCGGTATTTCCTTGAGAGAACACAATTTCGTGATTGATTGATGAGGTACTACATGAATGAATGCACGCATTCAAGTGTTTGGTTCATGCATTGCCATCTGGAAGTGCATACAACGTGGGGATTGAAGATGGCATTTGTAGTGGAGAACGGAGATGGAGCCAACCAATCATTGTTGCCTCCCTCTGGAGACCTCCCCAAGTGCTAGTTCCAATGACAGCGCTACGCCACCTGATCCATAGCAGCCATGCTTCCGACCCCATTCTCCATATTCTTCTTATTTTAATAGCGTTGTTACATATTTCATTAACGTGATCCAAATCAACAATTTTACCGACCAACAAAGGACGTTTCCATTTGGGTCGGAGAGTTTAACATACTTCCTTATTTCTTTCAAATAAAAATGGGAGAGTTTTAATTTAATTATCATTTTCATTTTCAATTTTATTTCTTTACTATAGAGTTTTAATTTTAATTATATTATATTATATTATAATATATATTAAGTAGTGTTTTAATTATTATTATTATTAATTTATATTAAGTGGATGGTAGAGATTTATTTTATGTGATAATTTTATTAAAAAAAAAAATAATATTGATTTGTAATAAAAATATTTATGTGCATGTTTTTCTCTTTTTATTTAATTAAAAATCATTATTTATAATATCGTATTCAGTTTCATCAGATTTTTTTTAAATAACATTGAAATCTTTATTTATTTTTGTTTTACTATAATTTTCTGCTCCTATATATGATTAACTTATATAATAATATAATAATAATTAATTTTATTTTATTTTTATTTGATAATACAAAATACATTATAAATAAAATGTTTTGATTCATACATTAAATTAATATTTATCCCTATTTACTAACCATTTAATTTATATAATTATGTTAATTTATTTTATTAAAAATATATTTAAATAATCCCTTGTGATGAAAATTCATTTTATTACAATGAAAAATATTTTTTTTTTTTTACAATTAAAATACCATATAATATTACCTAAAATTAATAACTAATTAACAATTTGTGAATGGGAAATAAGATCACTTTGTCAAAGGTATATAAAGAATTTGCATCCCATCCTCGTATAAGTAATATCTCTTTAGAGTGATAAACCCCTAGATTGGGTAACATAAACTTACAATTTGAGCATGCACACTATATTGTATTTTCACATTAAATAAGGTTACATATAAATACATTTAGTGTTTTTCTCAAGATACATAAACTAATCTTGGACACACAATCACTTGGTTGAGAGAATATCTCAACCACACACTAATCTAGGAAACCACTACATATAACAACCCTAAGGAAAAGGAACAAACTCATGTAGATAGAATGAATCACAACTGAGACAAGTAGGAATTTCAATTTCTAAGTCACCCCCTTAATGAATACTTGTCTCAATCTGAATCTGCAAAGTTTAGTTGTGTTCAAACATAACAGAATAATATGTCAACGTCCATATAAAAGAGCAACCATCCACCGAAATGCATGGGCACCAACCACAAACTTTATGGGGGGTACACATGCCTCATGGGGATTTCATTACACACTCCAACTCTTGGATTTAACAGGTACATACTTTAAAAAAGACCACTACAAAACATCCTAGACATGCTTGCTAATAAATGTATGTGACATATAATACACCATCACCATGAGTCTATTCCACAAACTCACACAAACTTTAACTTAGTTGTCCATCTTTCTTTACTCTCCAATGTAGCTCCTTTTATGCCATATTTTGTCTCATGTCTTCATCATATCCTACAAATTTGTGTATTGTTGGAATGACCAGTTCCAACACACACTCAGAATTGTGACAATTGTTGGTCAGACCAATGTCACTTCAATAACAACCAAAAATACCATGACAGGAAATGCTCATCATCAAAATCAAAAAAATTAGCCCCAAGCTCCTACATTCCAACTTGATCAAACACAGCTAATACATTTATTATTTCACCAACAATTTCCAGCTACTTGAGCATCTTCAAGTTTTGTAAATCCAAAAACCTTGAGAACTCGTCTTAGCAAGATATTGCACAACATATCGACCGAGGAAGCCCATGGCTCCAAAGATGGTTGCAAGGTTACCACTGTCAGATGATCTTTACACATTCTAATTGTTTTCCCATTCTAGCCTACCTTTTTCCTTTCCACCTCATCAATACTAGTCATTCCTTTGTCAAACCGATCTGTGCTTTTTCTGGACTTGTGATAGTGGTCCACACTATTCTGAGACTTCTCGTGCCAATCTATGATGTTTCTTCATTTGTCTCATCGATCAATACTTTTTCTTGACTTCTATGATCTGTCTACGCTGCTCCTAGACTTTTCTCACCAATTAGTGCTTCTCCTAGAAGGTTCAAAACAATTTGTGCTCTTTCTAGACGTCTCAGAACGATCAGTGCTTCTTCTAAAACTATTTCTCAAAACAATAGGTTTTTCAACAAGTGATATATTTCTCAAATGTATAATATAATCCTTGTACTCGTACACTGCCGATTCTTGAGAAACATTTTGATGAGGCTCTCTAAAGCTTGCGATAGAATCATCTAGGATTCTCAGCACCAGATTCTCAACTACTCCAACAAAATTTAACTCTTTCAGGAATTCCAAACTGGAATGTGCTCATGACTGATGATGAATAATTCAATCCAAGAAACCAAACATTGAATCATAGTAAAATTAGGTTGGATATGTCAGTTCGCTTGCTCGCACCCACCACCTGCACCTTTCGATAGGACTCAACATTGATCTACACTCTCCACAACAACAACGGTCAACCAAACTTGTGTGCCATTCTTCATAATGATAAGCTCCTCCTGGAAAAAATAGTCCACACACGCAGGGATGAGGCACTCTTAGGTGGCCACACAACGTATTACCAATGTTAGTGATCTGCAATGATTGACACATTGCTCTAAGCGTGGCGCGTTCAATGTATAGAATCCAGTTTACTCCAACTACTCTGACCCTCAACATAGACATGCGCTCGAATTTCTTGACGCTTCGTAGCTCCTCACGTCACTCATTCCAACGGTGATTTTTTTATCAGGAGCTAAAAATTTTCCAAATATTAAAAGTTATTAGAATGATGTCGAACTGGAACGACTACGTGGATCTTATTGTCTTGATTTCGGTGTAACTTGTTTCATGGAAAACCGATATTATATGCTCAAGATATCGCGTTCTAATTGTTTTTCCAAATAGGTGAATTAAAAAAAAAAAAAAGACAACCAAGTCAGAAGTTCATACTGCTGACATGGCACTGGCTAGGCAGGTGATATGGTAAGTTGACTTGGTCAAGGTATTCTCCGGTGAATTGGGTGGTGCCAAGTGGCACCTGGTTAGTGGTCTAAGTGGAAATTTTTGTGTGGTCCATGTGTTTTTGTGGTGGCCAATGTCAGGCTGCCACATGGTAGCCCGAGGGCCACCAAAATGGAGCAAGGGTGAAGCCAGAGGTAGCAGGGGTGGAACCCATGACCTCCCAAACACGAACGCAAAGGCTTCACCATTACACCATACGAGCATGACTTAACCATACAGGTTTCTGTTTATATTTAAATAAACAATGTCACGATGTTTGGAAACGGGCTAGCCGCGGTTGTGGTTATATAAACCACCCATGTGAACACCATATGCTGCCAGCCTTAACTGTTAACATCCAAACACTACTAACACCTTTATTATTTGACCAACAATTTCTAGCTGCCCGAGCATCTTCAAGTTTTGTAAATTGAAAAACCTTGAGAACTCATCTTAGCAAGATATTACACAACATATCGACAGAGGAAGCCCATGGCTCCAAAGATGGTTGCAATGTTACCACTATCAGATGATCTTTACACATTCTAACTGTTTTCCCATTCTAGCCTACCTTTTTCCTTTCCATCTCATCAATACTAGTCCTTCCATTATCAGACTGATCTGTGCTTTTTCTAGACTTGTGATAGTGGTCCACACTATTCTTGGACTTCTCGTGCCAATCTATGATGTTTCTTGGTTTGTCTCGTCGATCAATAATTTTCCTTGACTTCTATGATCTGGCTATGCTGCTCCTAGACTTTTCTCATTGATCGATGATTCTCCTAGACGGTTCAGAACAATTTGTGCTCCTTCTAGATGTCTCAGAACGATCGGTGCTTCTTCTAGAACTATTTCTTAGAACAAGAGGTCTTTCAACAAGTGATATAAAATTTCTCAAAATTTCTAATATAATCCTTGTACTCGTACACTACCGGTTCTTGAGAAATGCTTTTATGAGGATCTCTAAATCTTGCGATAGAATCATCTAGGATTCTCAGCACCAAATTCTCAACCACTCCAACAAAATTTATTCTTTTAGGCATTCCAAACTAGAATGTGCTCATGACTGATGATGAAGAACTCAACCCGAGACACCAAACACCAAATCGCAGTAAACTTAGGTTGGAGATGTCGGTTGGCTTGCTCGCACCCACCATCTGTGCCTTTCGATAGGACTCAACGTTGATCTGCGTTCTCCACAACAACAACGATCAACCAAACTTGTGTGCCATTCTTCATAATGATAAGCTCCTCCTGGAAAAAATAGTCCACACAAACAGGGATGAGGCACTCTTAGGTTGCCACACAACACATTACCACTGTTAGCAATCTATAATGATTGACGCACTAATCTAAGCGTGGCTCATTCAACATAGAGAATCCATTTTACTCCAACTGCTCTAACCCTCAACATAGATGTTCAAATTGCTCGACGCTTCGCAGCTCCTCACGTCACTCATTCTAGCAGTGTGTTTTTTATCAGGAGCTCAAAATTTGCCAAATATTCAAAGTTATTAGAATAATGTGGAACCGGAACGACTGTGTGGATCTTGTCGTCTCAATTCCGGTGTAACTCGTTTCGTGGAAAACCGACATCATATGCTCAAGATATCGCGTTCTGATTGTTTTTCCAAACAAGTATCTAACTTTTGGATGCTTATAGGGAACGTATCTACTTGGTAATACAAAAGCATGTGAAATATCACTAAAGAGTACTTGAAAACACTTTTAGTGGGCAGTCTTGTCAACTGTTCATGCAACCTGTCTACAATGAACTGAGCATAATTGTACATGATAGCAGGAGGCTTGCCTGGGGTGAAGATGGACAAGAAAGCCAGGATAACCTCATCCACATGCTCATCTAAGGTATATCCTAGGATCCAAGAGAGCATGGTGATTATATGTCTGCCTGTATTTGAAAAAATGATGGTGGCATAAGGTGGAGTATCTGTGGGAGCATGGCGGTCTTCAATGATGAAGGTCTGGAATATTTTCCTTATCTTAACCAGGTCGAGTGTGATATATAAGTCTAATAGGTCTCCAATGGATAGAGGGGTCTAACTAGGGTTAGGTTGGACTTGAAGCATTTGATTAATAGACTCCGGTGTAAAGGTAAATAACAATTGCTGGTTAGGGGTAACAATAGCCCTTTGGCTAGGGATATAGCAGGCATGAAAAAAATGTATGATATCAGTGAATGGGTGAACTTCTGGGAATAGGTATTTGGGTGGATTGGATTCCCATAGATGGATGTCAATGACATGGTTCAGGAATCTATCCTTACTCCAGCAGTGGAGCTTCAGAAGGTAGGCTGGGGTAGTATTATCGTTTTCGGAAATACCTATCTACTAGTGCCAAATGGTCGATGTCCAGGTGAGGGGTTGACACAGGTCTCACATATAGAGAGGTCTGGGAAGCCATGACTAAGTTTATGGATTGGGATTAGGCTTGTATTGGTTGTAGAAGTGAGGTTTGGGAAACTCTGGTACTGTGAGAGGGTAATCACACTTTTGAAAAAGAGGGGTTTTGGGTATACAGGAAAATTAGTCTTCAATTAGGCAAATGTATTAATTAATTTCAATTAATTAATCTTTAAGCTTGATTATACATTTTCAAATTTAGAGGGGCGTTTTGGTTTTCCTAATAATACCTAGAATTTTGGTGGCATGAATGCAAACTAGTTTCTATGGAGACTGTAGATGGTACAGTGGATTCAGCTATGCATTGGATACTTGAATTGGGCATCCAGATCTTGTTCGAGAGGTAAAGGGAGGTCAATTTCGATTATAGAGGCTCAAGGTGGTGCAGGGAGGCTTGAGGAGCATTCACTATGCAAATGAGCGAATGGCATTATTTCCTTGAGAAAACACGATTTCACGTGGAGCTACCACATAGCAGAATAGGGCCCGGGAAAAACCACGAATCTCACGTGCTCTCAGGCAGGTAAAGGTCGGACAGGGAATGAGCGCGATATGGATGCACGTCATCGAATCTGGGGGTGGAAGATCGGACGACCGTCATGTGGTGAAGTTGCATGGAGGGAATAGGGGTGAAGATTTGAGGGGCCCGGGGGGTTAATTACAACTAATCATAATTATTTAATGAATAAGGCAGAGATTTAAAATGTAATCAAAGGGTTTAATGGTCTAGGACCAAGGGTTAATGTGGTGGGGTTTGTTTAACTGCACCTTGGTTGGTGGGTTAAATGGTTTATGTCGAGGAAATATAAATCGAGGAGTAAATTAAATAATGTGAGGGGTATTCAACTTAGGGTAAGGGGTTTTATGGGTTTTTGAGATAAAATAGGGAAATTAATTTGGGGGAAGGGAGACTTTTGCAATGGGGAATGGGGTTCACACTAGGGAAAAGGGGTTTTTGTTGGCATTAGGATACATATGTTGTACTTGATGGAAACCCACTCATCTCAGATGATAAATTATAGTGCAGCAAAGTTATTTTCTGGTTCCGTAGGTGCGAACCTAAAGTTCACGCACTTTCATGCAGAGAAAAGTTCACACACTTTCATGTAGAGAAAAGTTCCTTTCATGCAGAGAAAAGTTCCTTTCATGCAGAAAAAAAGTTCACGCACTTTCATGCAGAGAAAATTTCACACACTTTCATGCAGAGAAAAGTTCCTTTCATGCAGAGAAAAGTTCATGCACTTTCATGCAGAGAAAAGTTCCTTTCATGCAGAAAAAAAATTTCACGCACTTTCATGCAGAGAAAAGTTCACACACTTTCATGCAGAGAAAAGTTCACGCACTTTCATGGGAAATCTTATGGTTGGTTCATGGTATTAGTCCGACAGTTTTTGATCCTATGGTTTTGGTCCCTGGTATTACATCCAGAAAAAAAAAAAAATTGAACCCAAGTATTGGGTCCATGGTATTGTTTCTCAATGGTTTTGGTCCATGGTTTTGAGTGAGGCCTAGCCTATAAAAAGTAAAGGAGATAATTTAGCTAATCACAATTGAGTTGAAAATCTTAAGAAGAGAAAGATCTGAATTTATTTTAATCGATTGGTGAGACATAGTTGAATCTAAATCAAGGAGAAACCGGAGCATTATAAGTCAGATCTACTGAAGAAAGTGGCAACAAAGCAGGTGCGAAGGT
This sequence comes from Pinus taeda, assembly GCA_000404065.3. NCBI lineage: Eukaryota > Viridiplantae > Streptophyta > Pinopsida > Pinales > Pinaceae > Pinus > Pinus taeda. Next base: position 75,919 of record APFE031394212.1, on the reverse strand, counting down.
GCGCAGAACCAGAGAAGAAGCAGGTGCGGAGTTGCGCAGACTCGTCACGGAAGAAGTGCGGATATCCATAGGTTTCCTTCAGTGAAGTTGCGAACCTTTCCTGAAATATATTTTACCTGTATTTTATCTATTTCTACAGAGATCTGGGTTTAAATTGGTGTCTGGTTACTGGTGTTATTTTTTGGTTACTGCATTCTGAGAATTTATTTGTTTAAAGGAGATTGGGTGATGCACATGTACTTGATGTTTTGGATCCAGTTTGAGAATTTATGAAACGTGGTCCCTAGAAGAAAGAGAAGGTGGTAGCCTTTTGTAGGTCAGCACCTACGTACTAGTATCATAGCTAGTACAAGAGCTAAGGGGGTTGTAGCTCCCTTCCAAGAGAAGCTGGAAAATGAGAGAGTGTTGTAGCTCTCTGCAGGTTGCAGCCTGCGTACTGGCAAAGGACTGCACCAGTACAAAATCATTGTAAGAAGAAGTTTCTTTGAAAGAAGATAGAGACATATTGCAGTAGGTGGTCTTCACCCACATTGGGTTTCCACCTTATATCTGGTGTTCTTTGGTGTGATTGTCTATGTTTCTTGTTCCTGTTTATTATATGGTTCTGACACACAGATTAATGGTTAAGATCTAAAGAATAAATTACATTAAAATCTGGAAGGTATATAGAAGTTTCATTAGTCAGATCTGCAAGTGTCCATTGGAAAAGATTTGATAATACTGATTCACCCCCCCCTCAGTATTATTTCCAACAATTGGTATTAGAGTAGGTCCTTTAGAAGAAGCTTGATTGCTTGAAGGAAGATCTATCATCATGAGCAACTACGAGAGAGAAGCATCGATCAGGCCACCAATTTTTGATGGGACCAATTTCGTCTATTGGAAGGTAAGAGTTACTGCCTATCTTCAATCTCTTGGTACAGAAGTCTGGGATATCATAGATATAGGGTACACTTTTCCATTAGCAAATCCGACAGATCTGGCTGAGAAGAAGCAGTTTGAAACAAATGCAAAGGCTGCCAATACTCTAGTAGGATGTCTATCTCAATCAAAATTCGTCAAAGTTATGCAGTATAAAACCGCAAAAGAAATATGGGACAATATCGTTCTGAGCTATGAAGGAGATGAAGAGGTAAAACGAGCAAAACTTCAAACCCTTAGAATTCAGTATGAAAATCTCATAATGTGCAATGATGAAAGTGTAGCTAATTGTTTCCTATGAATAGATGAGATTGTTAACTGTATGAAAAACTTGGGTGAAGAAATAAAAGAGGCTGTTGTGGTTGAAAAGGTTCTAAGATCTTTGTCTCCTAAGTTTGAATCAAAATTTTCTGCAATAGAAGAAAAGGAGAATCTACAGAAAATTACCATGTCACAGCGACACGAAATTCTAACCGCTTACGAAATGAGGAAAGGGGGACCATCAGACAGGAGAGAAGCTGCATTCAAGGCTTCAGACAAAGGAGATTACTATGAGTCAGGACATATGTCAGAAGAAGAATCAAATTTTGTCAAGAACCTTCAACGGGGTGCTGGAAGATTCAGAGGTAAGTTACCCTTCAAATGCTTTGCTTGTGGAAGAGTCGATCACTATGCTGCCAAGTGTCCCCATAAAGATAATATTGAAAAATGCAAGGAACCTGTTAGATGGAACAAGAAACAAAATGTAAGTAAGAAAAGCTACTACACTCATGAAGACAGTGATGGTCTCTCAAATAGTGATGAAGATGAACGAGGTAATAATTATAGACTTTTAATGGCTTTTGAAGATGACGATTTCATGGATGCTATAGATGAAGAAGGTCTTTATGAAGAGATTTCTAAACTCAAAATTTGTTTAGAGGAGAAAAATATGATTATTGATAC
>APFE031394212.1:37501-70368 GCA_000404065.3 Pinus taeda | reverse complement strand
CTTTTTATCTCAAACCAAGTACCTCAAGCAGATCTTGAAGAAGTATGGCATGGAAGATTCGAAACCAGTATGTACTCCTATGGTCACAGGATGCAACCTCAATGCAAATGATGAATCAACAGTAGTGCATCAACCAACCTATAGATCCATGATTAGAAGTCTGCTCTATTTAACAGGTACCCGACCAGACATCATGCATGCAGTAGGAATGGTTGGAAGATTTCAGGCAAATCTTAAGGAAACTCATCTTCAAGCAGTAAAGAGAATTTTCAAGTATCTTCAAGGAACACAAAACTATGGCCTATGGTATCCTAGAGATGCGGATCTCACTCTTCATGCTTATACAGATGCAGATTGGGCTAAAAGCGTGGATGACAGGAAAAGCACTAGTGGTGGTGCATTCTTTATGGGTTCCAGATTAGTATCTTGGTTTAGCAAGAAACAGAGTTCAATTGCTTTATCTACAGATGAAGTAGAATATGTGGCTGCTGCATCTTGTTGCAAACAGCTCCTTTGGATGATGCAAACTTTGCAGGATTTTCAAATCACTTGTACTCCACCTATCTCCATCTTATTTGATAATACAAGTGCAATCAGCATTTCAAAGAACCCAGACATGCATTCAAAGACCAAGCACATACCGATCAAGTATCATTTTCTCTGGGAACAAGTGTTGGAACAAAAGGTCAAATTGGAATATGTTCCCTCCAAGGAACAAGTTGCTGATATTTTCACCAAACCACTACCCAGGGAGACATTTGAATACCTCTGACAGAAGCTAGGGGTATTTGATGCATCATCTTGCTATTGAAACCTTTCTGTTTTAGAGAAATATGGTTGTACGAGAGTTGCATGAGGAGGATCCGCGTACATACGCCGGTTTATGCAGATACAGTCGCGTATATGATGGTTTGAAGGAAATCAGTGGGGACAGACTCTGGTTGAAGAGAGTTTGATATGGGTCTAACAGAGACCATCTGGCACAGGTTTAGGGGGAGCATATATTCTTCTAATGATGCGTTTTTGGAATTACCTTAGAAGTCCTTGGTTTGATTTCTCAAGATTTTTTTGGTGGAGTAGATCAATATGTGCTGGTCTGAAGGATGATTCTACTAATGATAGTTGTTCTTGTCTCTATGTCATGTACTTCTTTTCATATCAAGGTCATGTAATGGCCTATTTTGGTTTCCCCACTATGCCTGGGATGAATGATTTTTGTTTATCTTGTGTATTCCCACTTGGATGGGAGATGGATGTATGTATGAGTCTTGAAGATAGGAAGGTTACTTATGATGTATGGAGTCATGTTCTTGCAGACAACATTTCAGTACAGAGCATATACAAAGGGGGAGCTTGTTCAGAGTTTTCAGCAGGTACTCAGGGGGAGTATGGTATTCCACCCCTTTGCCCTTGATGTCAAAGGGGGAGAGTGATTGGTTGTTGTTGCCATCAAGTCCAAAGGGGGAGATTGTTGGCATTATGATACATATGTTGTACTTGATGGAAACCCACTCATCTCAGATGATAAATTATAGTGCAACAAATTTATTTTCTAGTTCTATAGGTGCGAACCTAAAAGTTCACACACTTTCATGTAGAGAAAAGTTCACGCACTTTCATGCAAAGAAAAGTTCCTTTCATGTAGAGAAAAGTTCACACATTTTCATGTAGAGAAAAGTTCCTTTCATGAAGGAAAAAAAAGTTCATGCACTTTCATGCAGAGAAAAGTTCCTTTCATGCAGAGAAACATTCACACACTTTCATGCAGAGAAATGTTCTTGCACTTTCATGGGAAATCTTATGGTTGGTTCATGGTATTAGTTCGACAGTTTTTGATCCTATGGTTTTGGTCCATGGTATTGCATCCAAAAAAAAAAGGTTGAACCCAAGTATTGGGTCCATGGTATTGTTTCTCAATGGTTTTGGTCCATGGTTTTAAGTGAGGCCTAGCCTATAAAAAGGAAAGGAGATCATTTTGCTAATCACATTTGAGTTGAAAATCTTAAGAAGAGCAAGATCTGAATTTCTGTTAATTGGTTGGTGAGACATAGTTGAATCCGAATCAAGGAGAAACCAGAGCATTATAAGTCAGATCTACTGAAGAGAGTGGCAACGAAGCAAGTGCGAAGGTGCGCAGAACCAGAGAAGAAGCAGGTGCGGAGTTGCGCAGACTCGTCACAGTAGAAGTGCGAATATCCCCAGGTTTCCTTCAGTGAAGTTGTGGACCTTTCCTGAAATATATTTTAGCTGTCTTTTATCTGTTTCTGCAGAGATTTGGGTTTAAATTGGTGTCTGGTTACTGGTGTTATTTTCTGGTTACTGCATTCTAAGAAGTTATTTGTTTAAAGGAGATTGGGTGATGCACATGTACTTGATGTTTTGGATCCAGTTTGAAAATTTATGAAACGTGGTCCATGGAAGAAAGAGAAGGTAGTAGCCTTCGGTAGGTCAGCACCTACGTACTAGTATCTTAGCTAGTACAAGAGCTAAGGGGGTTGTAGCTCCCTTCCAGGAGAACCTGGAAAATGAGAGAGGGTTGTAGCTCTCTACAGGTTGCAGCCTGCATACTAGAAAAGGACTGCACAGTTACAAAATCATTGTAAAAAGAAGTTTCTTTGAAAGAAGATAGAGACATATTGCAGCAGGTGGTTTTCACCCACATTTGGTTTCCACCTTATATCTAGTGTTCTTTGGTGTGACTGTCTATGTTTCTTGTTCCTATTTATTATATGGTTCTGATATACAGATTAATGGTTAACATCTAAAGAATAAATTACATGAAAACCTGGAAGGTATATACAAGTTTCATTAGTCAGATCTGCAAGTGTTCATTGGAAAAGATTTGATAATATTGATTCACCCCCCCTCTCAGTATTATTTCCAACAGTTTTGGGTAGGGGAATGACCTTTAGAGGGTAGATTACTAGGGAAATGTGTGAAATGAAGGGGTAAGTGTCAAAATGAAGGGAAAAAGGGTATTTTTATAAGAAATGGTAGGATAATGGGGAAATTAGTAAGCAAGTATATGGGGGTTGAAATGAAATGAGGGGAAGTCAATCAAGTAAGCTAGTGAACATTCTTTCACTTTGATAAATTCTCCTGCACACTGAAACATAAGTTTAAGCATGACAAATGTGCTCATGATTTAACAACCTTGTACATTTGCAAACTTTCTTCTATCTACCCTTTATTTACCCTAACATTTTTCTTCACTTTATTGGGTGCATTTGAGCTAGCAGACCCTTTATTTCCTTTTCTTTTGACAAGCAAACTCTCTAATTCTAACCTTATAACTTCCAATGGCTTAGATTAAGCTGATGAGTACATTTTTATTTCTCTACTTAACTACTGATCTACCAAGGTTAGACAGTTTGGCTAGATCTTTATTCTCTATCTATAAACATGAAATTTAAAGCATGAATTAGTCAAGATTAATCTATTTGACTATAATGGGCTATGGTATTTATGACAAGCTACACACAACCATTATTTTGCATACAAGTAAAAGTAGTGGCACTTGAATTGCACACTTTCATTATCTGATTTTGTTTCGGGTTCATATTTTTCACTTTTTTGATCTTTTTTTTTGTCCTTTGATTATTCTTTTAGGACATACCCTCTTTACATTTTTAAATTTGTAATATGGAAAACATTTTTCAGAAAGCAAAAGTATGTACAATATTCACAAGACTAACCATAACCAATTCAAAATTATGAATCCTATTATTATAGGACCCTAACACAAAATTCAAGCACATTTTTGTATTTTGATGAAGATATTAGCATAGAAAACTAATATTACACATTCATATCAGTTTTCTCCAACTGGACATATCACTCCTTCTAGATAGTAGGAATAGAATATGGACAAACAAATAAAAAATAAATCGACAATTAACCACTGACCAAATTCTCTATTTCCCTTGGCCTAGGAGGGGCCAAGGACTAGGCACAAATAGGCTCCGATACCAACTTAAAATTTGAGCATGCACACTATATTGTATTTTCACATCAAATAATGTTCAAAATAAATGCATTTAGTGTTGTCTCAAGATAGATAAACTGATCTTGGACACATAATCAATTGGTTGAGAGAGTGTCTCAACCACACACCAATCTAGGAAACTACTAGGTATAAAAACCCTAAGGAATAAGAACAAACTCATGTAGATAGAATGAATCATAGAAATTACAATTTCCAAATAGTAATGGTTTTCATATTTGGTTTTTTGTTTTTTTAGTAGTGATTTTCAGCTATTTTTTAAAGAAAAGGTCATAAAATTACAATTTAAAAATAAGTAGTTTTTTATATTTTATTATGAATAAATATAATTTTAAATTAAACAACTTATAAATATTAATAGATATCAATTCACAAATATATCAGATCAAACTATATATTTTCTAATTTATATTATTATTATTTTATTTTTTATTAAATTGTAAAATAAGTATTTTATATATCAAACTTGTGAAATTTAAATAAAAATCTTATAGGACATGTTATCACTCAGGTTGTCCCTAGGCTCCTGTAGGATCGGCCGAAGTTAGAACCAAACCAATCTTTGGATTGCAGGTTCTAGCCCACCTGCAATCAGAGAGGGCTCTCTCTTAATGATTCAACTTTGTTGATGATTTTAGGCTAGCTTTTGGCTCAGGGGGTTTTTGTTTGTGTTTCGCTGGAAGGAAAATGTTTTCAGGTAGAGAGGCAATTTATGAAGTGATAAGTTTGAAACCATTGGGCATGGAGTCATGGGTTAGGATTATCAGTGTGTCTTTCTGGTCATAAGAGAAATCATGAATCAGGATAGCTGCTCATAACACAATCTTCAGACTAAAAGGATGAATGATATGTAAGGAATGAGAGGCACTTAAGAATCTCTCATTTAACTTAACAGAGGGAAAGATGATCTCTATCTAGGGGCAATGAAGAATCCCTGGATAACTGTCTGAGGTTAGGGCAAACATGAGCCATGTGAAATTCATATTTATGCCTAAACCAAGGAAAACATAAAGAAACAACAAAAATTGAGCATAGAGTGTATTTAAACAAATTCTAAGCTAATCTTCTTTTCTAATGTTTAGATGGTAACTTATGAATGGAAAACAGAGGTAAGAAGCACTTATTGAGTTATGTAACAGCACGAGAATTCCATAATCACTCTTCAACCGGTAAACACAGTGAACAATCCCTTCTCCAAAGCTCATAAGCAGTCTTTGATTATAGAAACTATCAGGTATTACAATGCGAGTCTCTCCTGGAGCAAAATTAGCTAAAGATAGCTTGTTGACCAACCAACCAACCCTTAATACAATATTGAGGGTTGTTTTTATAGTGCAAATATCTCAAACTATTTATTACAACTGACCTAAAACAGGTCTGCAAAAAGAGTTTTTCTAAACCTAAAATTGTGCCAAAATTATATGCTGGTAAATATCTATTGAACTGTGTCAGAGGTAGCTGGATCAAAAAGAGTGCAATGTGGCCCTTGGAGGCTCGATGCAGTACTACTGGAATAACTATGCTTTGGGAGTTGCAGCTCTGTTCTAGTGTGAGTTAAATGTGCAACAACCATGATTTGAGAGTTTTGGGTGGCCTCGCCCTCTTTTTTGACTTTGCTGGAAGGTATTTAATTTTCTCCTGCTTTGGGCCGCTGTTAAGATCTTCGCTGATACTCTTTGTCGCTACATTGATGGTCTCCGCCGCTTACTGATACACTTTGACATGCTTTCTCTCTGTAAATCTGATCTGATACTCTTTAATCTCTGTCTCTGGTTTGTTTCTATCTTCAAATCGGTTTAATTTGGCAAAATCGGGCAATTTCGGGCCTTTTCGGTGCAAAACGGGTCAAGGAATCAAAAGTTTCCCTAAAGATTCACCAATATGGCCTATTTCCCGTAGCGATGAGCGATCGAAAACTGCCTCCGTTTCTCATTCCGGAGCTCTGAAGCTCGACTTTTGCTCTTGCACAAATTTTCGGTTTTTTGGCTGCTGACGTCAGCATGACGTCAGCAGTACAACAGATGATGTCAACATGCTGACGTCAGCAGTGGGGTCCTTTGGTACGGATGTGATGTTAGCATGCTGACGTCATCAAGGTGACATGGCAGTACGGTGGGGTGACATGGCAGGGATACGTGGTAGGGTGACGTGGGCCGGGCGCAGGCTGGGTGAGGTGACATGGAGGGGAAGTGGCAGGATGAGGTGGCGCTCCTATTACGTGAGGGGAGGGCAGTTTTCCTTGTGCATCAGACCGCCTTTGGTACAGAGGTGGTTTCTGTCAGGGGCGGCCCGATGCAATGGGAGGCCGCCACCTGTCCCAATGTACGACGGTAAAACCGTCGGACGTCGGGTGGTAACCTACCACCACAATCGGGCGCGCGATGTGAACAAGGACCGTCGGATCTGGGGGAGGCGATTCGACGGTGGACAGAGAAGGGAGATGCGCGGGGTTAAGTAAAAGTGCACGCGCGTTAAAGGCTTAATATTTCTCGGTGCTGTGGGTTTTAAACTTTAGAAAATGGGCAAACTGAGTTTTGCGCGGTGGAAACTTATCAAACAAACATTAATAGTTTTCACAAAAGAATGCGCGGGGAGGGTTATTAGCCTTTGGAAAGGGTTTTCTTAGTGTTTGGAAGGGGTCCAGACACTTGGGAATGGAATTTTTTCGTAGAGGGAGGGTTCTTACTAAAGTCCAGGTGACTTAGTAATTCCCAGTGAAGTATTTATGGTTATATTTCAACCAGGGGGAGGGGATATTTACATAAGGGGATTATCTATATAGTTTTAGTATGGGGATAGGGAAAATATAGGGAGTTAAATAATAGTGTTAGTAGTTAACATGGAGATTACAAGAAAGCGCTAAGCTTCAGAGATCTTAGGTTTCAAAGGGGAGATAGAACCTTATAGAGAAAGTACGGATTCTCTTTGACTGAAGCAGAACTTCACCCAGGCTAGTGACATGAAAAATGATGAAACTAAGAGATATCAAGAAGATCTTGACCTCTTTTTAGGGAAATTAGTTAATGATTTGGGGGAGAGGGAGAAAGGGAAGTTAGTTATGCCTGTTTTGAGCTCTTTCACATAAAACTGCCTAGAGATTGTGCCCTGAGTAGGGATGACACCCTGAAAACATAGAATTGATCAGAAATCAAGATTCTGCAACCTCAAAACTACCTACCCAACCTACTTACCTAAGATTTTTTCCTCTTTGGGTTTGGGTGCACTTAGACTTGCAGACCCATCATTTCAATTTTTTCTTTTTATGCCTTCCTATCTACAAACTACCCTTTTTTCTTCCAAGAGCCCAGATTAAGCAGTTGGGCTCCTTTGATTCTCTACCTATTTAAGAATCTGCCAAGATTAAACTGTTTGGACAGATTTTCATTCTCTATATTCTAAAACAGGAAATTGAAACCTAGGGAGACCAAGATTAAGCTGTTTGGACCTCCCTTTAGTTGAAAATTGTACAAAACTGGAATGACTTTTCAAAATTTGGAAAGCAGTTAGATGAACCCTGAGTAGCCTTCTTTGCTTGGTGACTATTTAGCAAATATGGAGCATTGGAGCATGCAAAGTATGACATATTTGGCCTGTAAAATGTCAATCATGAAATATGAGTAACCTACTTCAGCAGGAGGCTAACAGTGGCTCCACTTGGGGATGGCTTTTCCTGGTGAGAAGTCATGAACAGCAGGTCAGATTGCCTTGATCCTTCTGTATTGGTTGTTCTTTGAACTTTTTAGTGCTGATTGTTGGATTGATTTGAACTTTTGGATTGGTAACAGCTCTTTCCTTCACTTGTGCTGCTGTTAAGCTGTAGAGCACTACCTGCTTTCTTCTGCATGCTTTAGCATTATGCACTCTTACAAAAATAAAATCAAAATGCTGATATATACAAACATTCTATGTACAGAATATAATTCTGCCTGCTCTTTTCAATCAAAAGGATCATTGTAGTGCTTTAGCATTCGGCCATTGACATGGCCTTCTTCAGCTGTGCTGCCATCTGGAGATTTGAGAAAATAGGTATTATTGCCTTGCACAGCGCTGATGTATGGACCTTTCCACAAAAAATCAAATTTTGCATGTTTTCCCTTGTCTTCTCTTCGTGAATCCCATCTTAGAACTTTGCTGCCCACCCAGAAATCTTCTGCTTTAGCCTTCTTATCAAACATCTTTTTGATTTTTTCTTGCAGTATTTGAGCTCTGTCGAAGACTTGCTCTTTGGTTTGCTAAAGATGAATGGTTTGATTAACTCTTCTCTGCATGTCATTCGGTTCAGCCTGAATTTCCTACAACAATTTAATAGTAGGAATGCCAAAAGATGAAGGAAATTTGGCTTCCATGCCATATACAAGTTCATAAGGGCTCATCCCAATGGATTTCTTGGTGGAAAGTCTGTCTGCCCACAGAGCATTTGTGAGCTTCCTATGCCAGTTCTTTTTGTTTTCCTCCAGCAATTTCTTTATGATATTGATGAGGCTTTTATTGGAAGATTCGGCCAAGCCATTAACTTGAGGGTAGTAAGCTGTGGAGTGGCCTAAGGTAATGTGGTATTTATGGCAGAAGTTGATCATCTTTTTGGATTTGAAAGCAGCAGCATTGTCAGTGATGATCTTCTCAGGGCAGCTGAATCTAGAAAGGATATTGCTCTCAAGGAATTGGATAACGGTGGAGTCGTTGGCTTGCCTACATGGGATGGCTTCAATCCACTTAGTGAAATAATTGGTGGCTGTTAAAATCCACTTGTGTTGGCCTGAAGAAGAGGGATGAATTTCTCCAATGAAGTCGAGACCCCATTGTTGAAAAGGTTTCTCAGTTGAAATGGGCTTCAGGGGCAAGGCAGTAATTTTCTTTTCCCTTCAAAGATTTGGCATTTATGGCATGAGACAACAAACTTTTTTACATCTGCAAATAGAGAAGGCCAGTAATAACCAGCCCTTAAGATCTTGTCAGTCGTGGACTTCCAATATAAGTGTCCTCCACAGTCCCCTACATGGAATTCTTTCATGATGCTGTTAGTTTCATTCATAGTTAAATAATTAAGCAAAATACCTTCGTGATTTTTCCAAGACAAAGCACCATCTATGGCACAAAATTTTGATGATTTCATCCTTGAAAATCTTTTCTTGATTCTGGACAATCCTGGGGGAGCACACAGGTTTAAAAATACAAAGAAAATATCAGCATACCATGGGGATTGTAGGAAGGTTTCACTGATCTGTGGAGTCGCCAGCTCTGTTTCATTGTCCAGTTGATTAATGTCTAAGGCCTGGAAGTTTGTTTCGGACATTAGTTTGGCTAAATCTTGTCCTTTTATCGGCTTGGTGGGTTTTATTTCAATGTCGTATTCAAGGATGCTGGAAATCCACTTGCCTCTTTTGCCTTCTAGTCCCTCTTGAGTTAATATATCCTTTACAACAGCGTTAGGGACATAGGCAATCACGTGGCAGTATAAGATGTAAATTCTGAAATCTTTGATGGCTTTGATCAGGGCATATGCTTGTTTTTCCATAATCCGATATTTCAAGGGTGCATCTCTCAAAGCTCGGCTGAAGAAAGCAATTGGCTTTTCGTTGCCCTGATCATCTTTCTGCAAAAGGACAGCAGCTATAGTGTGTTCAGATGCAAAGGAAAAAATGATAAAATCTTTGTCAAGTTAAGGACTGGTGAGGACAGGCGTTTGAGTTAGGGGAGTTTTTATACTTTCAAAAGCCTGCTTGGTTTCAAGAGACCATTTTACCTTGGCATCCTTCTTTAACATGTTGCTCAATAGCCTTATTATCTCAGCTAGGTTTGGGATAAATCTCCTTAGGAAATTGATCTTTCCAAGGAATTCTTGCAGTTCTTTTATGTTTTTTGGATAGGGGATTTGAAGGATAGCTTGAATTCTTTCCAAGTCAATTCTAATCCCATCTTTTGATATGATATACCCTAGAAGCTTGCCTTCCTCAAGGGCAAACAAGGATTTCTTAGGATTCAAGTAAATGCCATATTTCCTGCATGTCATGAAAATTTGCCTTAAGTGCTTAAGGTGCTCTTGGTCAAATTTGGAGAATGGGGTCAGGTCATCAAGGTAAACTACGAGGAAATCATGTATCTCCTTGGAAAATGCAATATCCATTGCCCTTCGAAAGGTAGCACCAGCATTTTTCAGCCCAAAAGGCATTTTAACGTACTTAAATGTTCCTCGTGGTGTGGTAAAGGCTGTCTTGTCCTGGTCATCTGGGTGAACAAGTATTTGATTAAGTCCCAAAAATCCATCTAGTAAATAAATTCTAGAGGAACCCACTATTCTTTGCAAGATATGGTCCATTTTGGGCAAAGGGTAGTGGTCTTTTAGAGAGACCTGGTTTAAATTTCTCAAGTCTACACACAGTCTTATCTCTCCTGTTTTTTTCCTAGTGGGAACTAAATTAGATACCCATTTAGAGAATCTTATGGGTGCAATGATACCTGCTTCAAACATTCTCTTTATTTCCTTTTCAATAAGGGGAAGGAGCATGGGGTTGATTCTCCTAAGTTTCTGTTTGAACGGTTTTTGATTTGGTTTTAAGGGAATGGTATGTTGGATCACTGTGGTGTCATAGGACTTCAAGTCCTCATAACTCCAAGCAAATACATCTTGGAATTCTTTGAACAAATCCACGTATTTCGGTTTTTTATCAGGGGGCAGATTTTTGGACAACCTAATCATTCTGGGATGCTCTATTGTTCCTATGTTGTGTTCTTCAATAGTAGCATTCATAGGTTCCATCTTCGGCTTTTTGGGTACATCATTGTCATAAAACATGTCTTCCAATGGAGTAAGGCCGGCAAGTAGAACATTACTCTTTAGAGCAATAAACTCATCCTCTGCTTTGGCTGTTTCCTCTAAACAGATATGTTTAAGCTATTCTATGTTTGTATTGTTAAAAACAGTTGGGTTAAGGATTTGTTTAGTTGTTGCATCTATTACAGTCAGGTGATTTTCTTCTGTTAGCTGTTGTAAGTCGGTCATGGCATCCATGTCAATGTTTTTGTTGGAAAATTTGTCCTCAAGAGTTAAGAAACTGTTAATCTAGGCATCATTTTGAAATACCTGCCAATCCTTGACATTGTTAGGGACAAAATGTCTGTTTTTTATTTCAGTGGTGAAATGGTGATTGGTTCAAAGGGAAGCTTGCATGTGCTAGAAAAGGTTGCTAGACTATGGGCATGAATATTATGATCCCGTGCAATTTTGGCAAGCCTGAAATCACTGAAGGAATTGAGTAATTCAGTGGCAGCAAATCTGTAAGCTCTCATTCTGCTATCATTAGCAGCAAAGTTACCTTTCATTTGTTGTATAATCAAGTCAAAGTCACCTAGGATGGACACCTTAGTAGCTCCTAGGACTTTGAGCAACTTAAGGCCTAATAGAAGAGCTTCATACTCTGCCATGTTGTTTGTACATCTGAAATTGAGCCTATAGGCATGGCCTTGTGCATGATTATCATGAGTATTGTAAATCCATACTTCAGCCCCTGCTCCTAACTTGTTAACCGAACCATCAAACTCCAAATACCATGTGATTTCTTTTTTGAGGTTTGTATTGAGAGTTTCAGTATTTTGAGGATCGGGCAGACTTACAATTTCTGTTTCGGGATGTTCTTCTTGCTGTTTGTTGGTTGGCTTGACTGTTGGGACAATGTCAAGCGTATTGGCAACTGATTCCTCATTGATGTACGTTTCTTGCTCCAAGGATAACGGCTTATCAATAGTTGGAGGGCTGGTGTTATCATTAAATAAAATAAAAGAATCCATATCAGAATGGATTCAGTAAACTGGAAAATTTTGGGGCTTTTCCTCACTGCTTACCACATACTTCATTAACGTTTCTCTATATAGTCTCTTTGGTTGCCCAAAGACATATATAGTGGCATAAGAGAGGTGGAGTTGAAGGGATCCTTGCAATTTTTCTCCCCATGATCTGGATAGGAGCATACCATACTTTGTGGGAATGTCAGCAACTACTACATCCATTAATATTGTCTTGTTGGGGAGTTGGACTAGAGAGACACAAAGGAATTTGATCAAGCCTAAACATTTTACTTGACTTGAGTCAAAGGAATACAGATCTTTGTACGGTCTTGTGATATCAAGATTCAACCTTTCCATTACATCTTTGGGCATAAGGTTATGTGAGGCACCTAAGTCAAACATAGCATTATGCAGTATTTTGTCATGTATGTGCAGACTAACATAAAAAGGTGGAACAGGTCCATATGTTGTTTTTCCGTTAACTTCTGGACCAAACATCAGCTCTGGGTTATCGTCTAAAACGTTCACATCATCCCTTACCTATGGTAGTTGAAGTGACCTTTGAATTTGTTGCCTATATACATCATGTTTGGCAAGTTCTGAGAGGGGAATGGATATCTTGAGTTTTCCAATCTCTGCTTCTAAACTGAATGGTTTTTCCGATGAATTCTTGGCGTTGATAGTGGTGAATTTCGCTTTTTCAGACATACTCTCTAAGTTTTCTTTTGGAGTGTCAATGTCATGATGTATGACAGTTTGTGGTATTTTTGTTTTGGGAAGATTTTTAGGAGTGCTATTCAGATCTTATTTTGTGGAGGAGGGAGGTAGAGGCTGATCAATAGGAGAGTGTGTGTCTGTTACATCCTCCACAGTTACCTGATGTGGGCTTGGGACAGAGCTGTTAGCTGGTTGATTTATGGTGATATTCTCTTTAATTTTGTTGAGCTGTTTGCTATATTTTGTTCTGCTAGATGGGGGAACATCAATGGTCCTTGTCCTTAATTTGTATTGCTTGTGTACCTCGTATACAGCGGCATCATAGCCTTGTTTAAAATCGAAGGACTCTCCCAACTTGGTGTGAAATTGTTTTGCATCAGAGCATAGTCGGCCTTCTTCAGTAAGAAAGATTTGTTGTTCATTTTCTGAACCTATCAAGTTCATATGAGTCCCATCTATGGGCTCAGTGGATGTATATGCCTCCGCATAGTTTTCTTGGAAAGGCAGCCTCATATCATGGTCGGGACTGGCCCTTCCAGTGTTTGTGTTTTGAGTTTTTCTAAAGTTCGGGTTCCTTATGGCATTGGGTTGTTGAACTTCCCATGAAGTTTTCCTCTCAACATTGTCTACTCTATCTCCCAGCCTGTGGATGCCACTGATGATAGCATCTAGCTTCTGATCAAAGGCTGAGGGTTCTTCTTTGAAAGTGGTTCTTCTCTCAGTTCTAGCTCTGTTTCTTTTAACAAATAGATTTTCCTCCACACTAACAGCACATCTTGCATTTCTGCAAGGCTTTGAGGGGCTCTTTCCCTTAACTGATATGCCATCTCAACATCAAAGCCATCAGGGAATTTGTACAAAGCAAGATCAGGTGGAGGTCTTAAATTTTGTGGTATTGCATTGTAAACATTATTAAACCTTGCACAGTAATCCAAAACTGTTTCCTGAGGTTCTCTTTTGATAGTATCATACTCAGATAGTATGTGTAGGGGATCTTTATTTTTCTCCCATCTGTTAATAAATGCCTGGTATAAGGCTTCAGGGTTTAATATGGAATTGGGTGTAAGTGCCCTAAACCAGGTTCTGACATCACCAGTCAAACTTTGGACAAAAATCTTCATTCTTGCACTGTCATCATCAATTTCATAACTCTCGAAATATCCTGCATTTTCTTTGTATGCTGTAGGGCGGTGCAGGAGTTTGTGCCATCAAAATAGGTTATTTTTCACTGGTAGTCCTGAGGCATAGCCCCGGGATTAGCAGGCAACTGTAAGGGCGCATATCTAGCCATGATGATGGGGATAAGTGGAAAAGCTAGGGCAGCGAGGATAACAAGAACAACCGGGGTAGAAGGATTAGTAGTGGTAGTAGGAGTATAGGATGGAGGTGTAGAAGAGTTGCTTAAAGAAGGAGGTGATGAACCAGGGGAACTTGGGGTTGACCTGAATAAAACTTTGATAGGGGTTGGGACACTACTTGGCTGAACTATTTCAGGACTCGCAGCTATTGGGTCTTCTTTTTGCTTTTGTTTCCTAATGATCCTAGGGATCAAATTCGGATTTTCAAAAACAGTTGGGCGATTGGGATCGGGATTTGATCGTGTATTATGTGTTTACTTTTTAGGAGCCAGCTTCTATTCTATATTTTGGAAAATGTTTCTAAGAACACAGGTCGACCGAAGCTTTCAAAGGTCAGTTTCTTCATCTGTGGGGCTGCAAACTGGTTTAGTGAGATTATTTGAGGAAATCCCCAGTGGAGTCGCCATTATGTTATCACTCAGGTTGTCCCTAGGCTCCTGTAGGGATATGGCCGAGGTAACCACAAACCAATCTTTGGATTGCAGGTTCTAGCCCACCTGCAATCAGAGAGGGCTCTCTCTTAATGATTCAACTTTGTTGATGATTTTAGGCTAGCTTTTGGCTCAGGGGTTTTTGTTTGTGTTTGGATGGAAGGAAAATGCTTTCAGGCAGAGAGGCAATTTATGAAGTGATAAGTTTCAAACCATTGGGCATGGAGTCGTGGGTTAGGATTATCAGTGCGTCTTTCTGGTCATAAGAGAAATAATGAAGCAGGATAGCTTC
Organism: Pinus taeda; assembly: GCA_000404065.3. Classification (NCBI taxonomy): domain Eukaryota; kingdom Viridiplantae; phylum Streptophyta; class Pinopsida; order Pinales; family Pinaceae; genus Pinus; species Pinus taeda. The sequence goes on along the minus strand of APFE031394212.1, from coordinate 55,785 downwards.
TCATAACACAATCTTCATACTAAAAGGATGAATGATATGTAAGGAATGAGAGGCACTTAAGAATCTCTCATTTAACTTAATAGAGGGAAAGATGATCTCTATCTAGGGGCAATGAAGAATCCCTGGATAACTGTCTAAGGTTAGGGCAAACATGAGCCATGTGGAATTCATATTTATGCCTAAACCGAGGAAAACATAAAGAAACAACAGAAATTGAGCATAGAGTGTATTTAAACAAATTCTAAGCTAATCTTCTTTTCTGCTGTTTAGATGGTAACTTATGAATGGAAAACATAGGTAAGAAGCACTTATTGAGTTATGTAACAGCACGAGAATTCCATAATCACTCTTCAACCGGTAAACACAGTGAACAATCCCTTCTCCAAAGCTCATAAGTAGTCTTTGATTATAGAAACTATCAGGTATTACAGTGCGAGTCTCTCCCGGAGAAAAATTAGCTAAAGATAGATTGTTGACCAACCAACCAACCCTTAATACAGTATTGAGGGCTGTTTTTATAGTGCAAATATCTCAAACTATTTATTACAATTGACCTAAAGCAGGTCTGCAAAAAGAGCTTTTCTAAAACTAAAATTGTGCCAAAATTAAATGCAGGTAAATATCTATTGAACTGTGCCAGAGGTAGCTGGATCAAAAAGAGTGCAATGTGGCCCTTGGAGGCTCGATGCAGTGCTACTAGAATAACTATGCTTTGGGATTTGCAGCTCTATTCTGGTGTGAGTTAAATGTGCAACAACCGTGATTTGAGAGTTTTGGGTGGCCTCGCCCTCTTTTTTGACTTTGTTGGAAGGTATTTAATTTTCTCCTGCTTTGGGCCACTATTAAGATCTTCACTAATACTCTTTGCCGCTACATTGATGGTCTCCGCCGCTTACTGATACTCTTTGACGTGCTTTCTCTCTGTAAATCTGATCTGATACTCTTTAATCTCTGTCTCTTGTCTCTTCCTGTCTTCAAATCGGTTTAATTTGGCAAAATCGGGCAATTTCGGGCCTTTTCGGTGCAAAAAGGGTCAAGGAATCAAAAGATTCCCTAAAGATTCTCCAATATGCCTATTTCTTGTAGTAATCGCGCATCACAAACTGCCTCCGTTTCTTATTCTGGAGCTCCAAAGCTCGACTTTTGCTCTTGCGCGAATTTTCGGTTTTTTGGCTGCTGACGTCAGTAGTACGGTGGATGACGTCAACTGTGGGGTCCTTTGGTACGGATGTGACGTCAGAATGCTGACGTCATCAAGGTGATGTGGCAATACGGCAGGGTGACATGGCAGGGATATGTGGCAGGGTGACGTGGGCCGGGCGCAGGCTGGGTGAGATGACGTGGAGGGGACGCAACAGGATGAGGTGGCGCTCCTGTTACGTGAGGGGAGGGCAGTTTTCCCTGTGCATCGGACCGCCTTTGGTACGGAGTTGGTTTCTGTCAAGGGCGGCCCGATGCAATGGGAGGCCACCACCTGTCCCAATGTACGACGGTAAAACCGTCGGACGTCGGGTGGTAACCTACCACCATAATCGGGCGCGCGATGTGAACAAGGACCATCGGATCTGGGGGAGGCAATCTGACGGTGGACGGAGAAGGGAGATGTGCGGGGTTTAGTAAAAGCGCGCGCACGTTAAAGGCTTAATATTTCGCGGCGCTGTGGGTTTTAAACTTTAGAAAATGGGAAAACTGAGTTTTGCGCGGTGGAAACTTATCAAACAAACATTAATAGTTTTCACAGAAGAATGCGCGGGGAGGGTTATTAACCTTTGGAAAGGGTTTTCTTAGTGTTTGGAAGGGGTCCAGACACTTGGGAGTGGAAATTTTTCGCAGAGGGAGGGTTCTTACTAAAGTGCAGGTGACTTAGTAGTTCCCAGTGAAGTATTTATGGTTATATTTCAACTAGGGGGAGGGGATATTTACATAAGGGGATTATCTACATAATTTTAGTATGGGGATAGGGAAAATATAGGGAGTTAAATAATAGTGTCAGTAGTTAACATGGAGATGACAAGAAAGCCCTAAGCTTCAGAGATCTTAGGCTTCAAAGGGGAGATAGAACCTTATAGAGAAAGTATAGATTCTCTTTGAGTGAAGCAGATCTTCACCCAGGCTAGTGACATGAAAAATGATGAAACTAAGAGATATCAAGCAGATCTTGACCTCTTTTTAGGGAAATTAGTTAATGATTTGGGGAAGAGGGAGAAAGGGAATTTAGTTATGCCTGTTTTGAGCTCTTTCACATAAAACTGTCTGGAGATTGTGCCCTGAGTAGGGATGACACCCTGAAAACATAGAATTGATCAGAAATCAAGATTCTGCAACCTCAAAACTACCTACCCAGCCTACTTACCTAACATTTTTTCTTCTTTGGGTTTGGGTGCACTTAGACTTGCAGACCCATCATTTCTATGTTTTCTTTCTATGCCTTCCTATCTACAAACTACCCTTTTTTCTTCCAAGGGCCCAAATTAAGCAGTTGGGCTCCTTTGATTCTCTACCTATCTAAGAATCTGCCAAGATTAAGCTGTTTGGACAGATTTTTCATTCTCTATATTCTAAAACAGGAAATTGAACCTTAGGGAGACCAAGATTAAGCTGTTTGGACCTCCCTTTAGCTGAAAATGTGCAAAACTGGATGACTTACAAAATTTGGAAAAGCAGTTAGATGAACTCTGAGTAGCCTTCTTTGCTTGGTGACTGTTTAGCAAATATGGAGCATTGCAGCATGCAAAGTATGACATATTTGGCCTGTAAAATGTCAATAATGAAATATGAGTTACCTGCTGCAGCAGGAGGCTAACAGGACAAACTTGGTAGATTTAATAAAATTATCATTTTTTTTTTCTCGAAATTTTATTTAAATTATCAAATTAAAAAAATGCAATGCCTTTAGTTTTGAAATTCTAAACCTACAAAGGTTTTTTTATAATTTTTTATATTTATTTCATTTATATATAAATAATAAAATTGAGTTTGATAGGAAATGTATATAATATTGAGTTCGATTTTTAAATATGGAATAGAACCTCACTATTCCGGGATGGAAATATTTTATAATAATAAAAAAATCATATAAGTAAACATAAAAGCATTTTAGTCTAAATTTTTTTATGAATTAAATTTTTTTTTTAAATAATTAAAACAAATTTAAAAAATACCTATAAGAAAATTAAACTTTAAAATTTCAAATTAAAAAATAATTAAACTTATAAATATACTACTCATATCTCCATTATATAAAGTGATCCAAATTAAATCTAATTAATTGGTTAAGATAAATGGTAAATAAATACATTAAAATATCAATAATAAATGAAATATAATTATACGAATCTATGTATAATACATTAAATTCGTTAAAGGATCTTTGTTTTTACCATCTTTTATAAAGTTTTGATATATTGTTCAAACTTTAATTATTACAAAATTATGATAGTGTTTTTGAAACTATGTTCTCGTTTGTAAATGAAAGACATATAGACTACTTATTTTATTAACATAGATTTTATTTTAAATTAAAGCTGAGGTCTATATTTTTAATATTACAAAGATATACTTACCTCACTAACATAGATTTTATCCCAAATTAAAGCCTAGGTCTATATTCTCAATCTTACAAAGATATCGATTTTGTGAATGAAATATTTTTAGATGTAATCTAAACATATTAAACACCTCACAACACAATAATAATTAGGCTAATAATAATAGCTCTATAAGAACCTTGTTTTTAGAATTATTGAGTACACACATCTTAAAAAGATTTAAAAATGGGCTACACTTTATTTTGATTTCCTAAAAGGTTCTTAACGTGTTTAATTTTATAAAACCCCATTTTGAACCTCTATTTTGTAGTTGTGATTATGATTGATATTGTTGGAATGGCTAGCATCGATACCATGTTAATTTTTCATATGATGTAATGCATGTCATTTTAATATATTGTTGAAAGTTGAAGAAAAGAGGGGCCTACATAGCCTAAGAGGAACTTGTAAGAGGGAATTGGGAATTTCCTTGCCTTACACTGAATTAAATGCTTAGTTTTCCTTATGCCTAGTTATTAGATTAAAATTCCTAGAAATAATGAGAAAGAATGGGAGTGGTACATAAATACTCTAGAGGTATGGGCAACATACCCATATAGAGACTTCAAAATTCTCCACACAACCTATGTATTAGACCCCTAATTATCATCCAAGGAAAAGGTTTGATAGATAGAGGGAGAGTGTTGTTGCAAACTGTGTGGTTATGATTAGAATATAGAGAAGCAAAGAAGCCCATGTGAACTAGAGAAAAAAATGTGGAAAGAGAAATAGACACACACAAGGGTTATGAGACAATAACTCTGAATGTAAGGTGGAAAAAAACCTTATGAGAGATAACAACCTTTGTGAAATTATGCTCTACCTGATTTGGTCACGGAATTTAGTGTCGAAGTCTTCAACTTGAGCTAGAGGGTAAAAAGATATCTATATACTTATTTTATTTAAGAATGAAAAGCTCTAAGAAGAGAGAAGTACTGAGGAACTATTGGACCAAAGAAGGACTTCATTTGCATTGTGTAAGGCCATTGCGACAACCTTGTGAATCATATTAGGACTTGGCACAATAGGATAAAAGACAATATATTAATTTTTCTATATGAAGGATATTTGGCTTCATATATCTACCCTATAATGAACATGGTCAATACCAGAGTGATTTTTCCTCTTGTGGAAAATTATCTAGCCTTGGGATGGCAACGTGCAAGAAAATTGTAGTGTAATTGAGCATATGGGTGGGTAGAGAGTCACCCTACATTATTTAGTTTCCAACGAAGCTTAAAGTGATTCAAATAAGTGTATCTAATTCTCTTCAATGAAATGACATTATTTGTTAAAAGTTTCATGAGTATTACTATGATGGTTTTCTAAATATGCATGTAATGATAAGATAAAGCATTGCTTACGCATACTTGTTTACTAGTTATATTTTCTTATGAGAATGAATTATGGGATAGAGATATTAACAAAAGTATTTTTATTATAGTACTATTGATGTGTATGGTCTTGATTGGCGGGGACCTATCAAAGATGTTGCATTGACCTATAACGTTGTTCTAGTATTTGTAATAGTAATGGAGTTCACTGGGCTAGTTATGGAATTGAACAGTTGAGTTGTGTCCTTATTTGGGGTTGAGAAGGCTTGGAGTTTTCCTTCATTCGCGACATTCGAAGGGTGTGGTAAAGTCTTTAGTGTGGATAACTTTGGATTTCTAATGTAAAATTTACAAGATTTCTTGGTTGTCATGATTTTCTCGTGTGTGTGTGTATGTGTGTCTGATGATAAGAGTCTAGTGGGGACAATTTGTTTCCTTAGGAGATAATCTAGAATACTATCCCTTCAAGTGTAAGTGTTTGAAGTTGAAGTTTGAAATTTTGAAGTTCAAAGGAGAGAAAATCATCTCACTCACTTGGGTTAATATTGGGGATTTAGATATTGTCCCTCCATTTAGTATCATTAGAGGAGAATCTTGGTTAATGAAAATAATGTGTACGCCTTTATAGGATGGCTAAGAATTCATCTATATTCAGAAGTGTTCTTGGAAATTACTTTCCTTATCAAATTGAGTTTTAGACCTTAGAAGTAATGTGAACAATTTCCTATCAAAAGCATATAATCTGGGAAATTCGAGGATTGGAGGTTCTACTTGCTTGTTTAGCTCATGATTATATAGTACATTTATTACGCTATGATGAAAAATATCACGAGGTTGCAGCTCAGGTTTGGTTCTAGCTTTAGTGGACATCTTCAACAAACTTTGATGAAGTAAATAGGGCAAATTCATCTTACTAAACCTGCTAAATGACATAAAAAAATCATGTTATACAAATAAGCCTTAGAGTACCTTCCTTCACAAGTGACGAAGAGTTGCACAATTCTGAGAGTGTTAGACCATTCACTATATGAAGAAGAGTTGCACAGTCCTGATGTCATACAAAATAAGCCTTAGAGTGTTGCTTACACTTTCACTATATGTCATTTCTATAATATTCCAAGCTTCTTTAGATGTGGTTCTTGTTGCAATCTTGGGAAGAATATTGTCATCCAAACCTTGTGGAATGAGGAACAACGCTATTGTATCGTCCTTCATATTCACAAAGATTTCATCATTTTGATCTTGTGTCATAGCCTTATAGGCTACCTAACTTGAGGGTTCCTTAAACTCATTCAAAACAATGTTCCATAAATCAACTAGTTGTAATATGGTACTCATTTTAATGACCAAAAATTCATAAAATTTACCAACAAAAAATAAATAGTAACAAGAACCACTAAACAAATCTATATTAGTAAAGGATAACAAATAAAAAACCACTAAAAACACCATTCTAATATTTCTCTAAGAACTTGATATCTTCCAAAATCAACTTTAAAAAACAAAAACAAAAAAAATTATAAAAAATGTATCTTTTATGTTTTTGGATTTAAGACTTATGTGGTTTATATCTTTTGAAATTACCGGAGAATCCACAGTGAAAACCATTTTTCCATTAACGATTCAAATCCCAACTGGGATCCATCATCAGGACTACTTATGCTTGATGGAAGAAGAGCTTAATTGAAGGATTTAAATAGTAATGCGGAGAAGATTAAAAATGAGATGAATGTCGCTTGTTTTAATAATATTAATTGTAGAATTTTGAATATTTAGTTTTGTTTAGTTATTGATATAAATCATTATTATGTTAATCATTATTATAAATAAAATAATTTTAATTATTGAATGAATATTATAAATTATTATATGTTATTCATTTTATAAAAATTAATTAATTAATTTTAATATTATTAATAATTAATTGATTTTTAATATAGTAATGATTATTATGAATTTTTAATTCATATAAGCATTTAATATTAGTGTAGTATTATTTATAAAATAGTATGTGAAATATTTAATATTAGTATTAATGAATAGTCTATTAATTTATATTTTATATATATATATGTTAGTATAATGTTTATTATATAATAGTATTGTTATATTTATTATATTATGGAATTAATGATAATAATATTAAGATAGTGTATTGTATTATTATTAATTAAAATTATAATACATATATATTTATTTAAAAAATAAATTAAATGAATAAATGAATTTTTTAATTAATAATTATAATTAATTAATAATAATATTTTAATTAATAATTGTTAATATCAAATTAATAATTATTATTAAATAAATAAATATTAATTAATATTAATATTAATATTAATAATTATTTACATATATTAATAATTAATTAAAATAATAATAATATTAAAATTGATTATGTTTATTTTTATAGTTTCACTAATTAATAGATTTATACTATATTTTAATTAATATAATAATACAATTTATATAATAGTTACTGAAATATTAAAGCTATTCTCTTCATTATATTATGTAATCATAATCAAGTAATTAATTATATTATTATATTATTATACTTAGATTATTAAAGCAAGAGAGGGAAACCTACCGCTGATTGTTATACCTGAGATGTATTGGTGACCCTAATTTCTCTTATTAGTGGAAGCCAACTTCCACTAATCTCCATACCATTGTCTCTGTTGAGATTATTCGGATGCTTGATAATTTCAAGAGCTTCTCTAATCTTTCACTTATGATGTTCTTCCCTTGCGACAATTGAGGCGTTTTCCAAACAGACATGGTGTTTAGTTTTTTAAGAATGTTCTTCCAGGGCTGAAGTACGAGACCCTTCATTTCTAATATCAGCTCCATGTTCCTTGAGTCTTGTCTGCAGGGAGAAACCTGTTTCACCAATGTAGCTTTTTCCACATAAACAGTCTATTTTATAGACCCCCTTAAGTTGATGTCTATCAATACTATCCTTGACTGACCTCATACCTTGCCTAATAGTTCTAGGTGCTGAGAATTGCGTGTTTATGCTTTTCTTCCTTAGGATTCTTCCTATTTTATTATTATTATTCTTAAGTAATACAAAAATATTATAAGAAACCATAACACTTTATAAATCTCATTTTTTTAATAATCCACAAAATATCCTCTTATTCATTACTTTTAACATAACATTTAGTTTACATCCCACTCTTAAATAGCATACCTTTTAGGAAAAATAACTTTTCTAATAAAGCCCTTAAATTTATTTCATTCCAACGTCTACGTAACTATTTCTTTAATGATGTTTTGACTTTAATTTTCTCTACATCAGGTAAACCAAATTTATTCCTCAAACAAACTTGTGCCCAGTGGCTTGATTGTTGGAAGAATCATTGCACCTCAATAGAATCTGTAATTTCCACCCTGGGGATCCTAGTTACTGGTTTGTAATGTTTACCAACACCTGCGGGTTTTGGTGTAACGCAAACCTTCACATGGTATCAGAGCTTGGACCCAGGTTCGATTCCCCCGAGATGTGTTTGAGGGGTGGTGTCGGAAGAATCACTGCACCTCTATAGAATCCGTAATTTCCACCTTGGAGATCCTAGTTACTGGTTTGTAATGTTTACCAACACCTGCGGGTTTTGATGTAACAACAAACCTCCACATTGATGGGTTTTGATGTAACTGCAAACCTCCACATCGATGCTTTTTCAACATACCAGACTTCCAACGGAGAGTTGCAACAACATTATCGATGGTGCCACCATAAAGGCTCTGCAAAGTAAAACTAATGAGAACCTTAGAAACAAACTAAAGGGGCTGACGATAGCAGTGGTGATGGCTATCGATGGTGGCGGCAACTTTAGTCACTAAAAATGGCAATGGTTTCGCCATATAATGAAGAAACTTTTCAATTCTTTATGTAGACATCACGCTCAGATATGTTACTTTACAGTCTTCAAGATTTGAAATTCAAAGCCTCGGATCTTACGATTTGTTGTTATCTCGACTTTATGAAAAGGCTTAAGTCAACGTTGATATGCTTGGCTCTTTTGGCTCTCTGATCTCCTTTTTTAATAACATATTTTCCACTTTGTAAAGAATTTTATATTTGTGCTATATCATGTAAAATTTTACAAAGAGAGTTCAGAGAGAAAAATCTATATAGTATTATATTGAGTCAATATAAGAGTACATATGAGATACAACAAGAGCTAAATAAATTGGCATCCCTGCGGTCATATGGAGCCAATGACTTACAAATAATGGGTCATCGCCATAATGAACAAAAACAAGGTAAAAAAGTCTATCAAAATGTATGGAACTAATTCAGATATGAAAATACTAATAGCCAAAAAGAGAGTTGTTGAGAAACATATCCGGAATAAAGAAAAGAAAGCAAAAAGGTTCAGATCATATGCCCGGGATGAAAAAATCTTGTATGTAGCATGAACTGTCTCCCTCGGTAATCATCAAGGACCAGGCACCGGGCTCAAGAGATAGACCACCCTTAGACAAACGGTCCACCTGCTCATTATGGAAGCGGGGAATGTGCATGATAGATGGTTGATTTAATAAATTCCAGAAGTACATAATCCGATCCATCCATCCAAAAGGATGAGGATAATTGATATGGCAGGCACCCTTGACATGGTCAATCATAACTTTCAAGCCCCCATATATAGAAATGTTTTGTATCTCCATGAACGAACAGAAAGCAAGCAATCCGGCTAGAGCCCTTGCCTCAGCCAGGTTGTTGGTACCTCTTTCCCCGTTCCAGGATAAAAGATAATGTAACTTATCACCCATAATTATATGAACCCCGCATCCACATATATTGAATTGTTTGGCCCCATCAAAGAAAGCCGCGGGCAAAGAAATGTGAGGGACTGTCCTGTCAATTTTTCGTTGTACATCCTTCTTGGGAACCTTGACAAGCAGTACACCATGTGTAGCTATTATATGATGCAAAGAAGACTTCAGAGGCTCTTTTGACTCCTGAAAGATCTTGTCGTTCCTCCACTTCCATAAGCACCATAAAACGATGATGAACAGAGACCGCCAAGATTCTTTTTGCACACACCACCATTGAAAAGCCTCCTGTACTGTAACAAAAATATTGTGATAAAAACCAAAAATTAGAGACAATTCGCACCAGATTTGCCGGGAGGAGTCGCATTGGAAAAACATATGGAGGCTTGATTCCTCCACAGCCTCGCACATGGAACATCTACTCGGACCATGCCAGCATCTTCTCTACAAGTTGTCCCATCACAAATTGCGGTTTTTGAATACCAACCACGAGAACAATATCATTTTGAGAGGGAAACCCAATTTCCAGAATCTATTGGAAAATATAGAGCCTGAGATATCAGCCTTTGAAAGAATCATATCCGTGTAAATGTCGCAAACTCTGATGGGCAATTTTTTATTTGGAACGACCCAAATAAGCAAATCCACATAACCCGCACGGTGGATGCCCAAACTGCACAGAAAGCTTATAACAGAATTCCATTTTGAATGAAGCGAGACAGGCATGTGAAGTTCATAAGCGTTTTTCCATATAGGGATAGGACCGCACCATGATGAGATGAGTTTATTCCGCGCAAAAATACCATTTCTATGGAGAAAGGATAGCAAATTTTTAGAGATACATGAAAGTTCACGTTTGCCAACAATGGAGTCAAGACCGATGTAAACAACATTGCACACTATTCTTATTATTAAATAAATTTTACATAGATTAAGAATTTTCCAAAATCACTTAAAATTAACAGCTTGAGAATTTATATGATTTTTTTTTTAAATATCTTAGGTGTTTAAAAATAATTTTATAAAAAATGAACTAACAATTATCTATTCAAACGTTTTAATTATCAACTAGTTTTTAATTAATATGATAGATTATTCTTTAACAAAACTAATTACACAAAAAATAATAAGGAAAAAAATTATAAGGAATAAATACGTTGCACAATTAAGAGTGAGAAGATGTTGTGATAATCACTTACAATATTATAGTATTTACAAACAATTACAAATTTATACTGACGCATAATTTTAGAAAGGAAATACTAATTTGGAACGAAATCTTATGAAAATGGGACAATTTTTAATATTACGTTATTAGCAAACCATGAGAACAATGTAAATGTATATTAATAAATAATTTAAAAGAGGAAATATTAATTTGGAATAAAATCTTAATATGAAAATGCATTATTATATAAAGATAACAGTTCAGGTCAGGTTATATATTGAATAACATAAAACTATAAACAATTACAAAACATGATATTGAAATTTTGGATATAATTTGGAATGAAATCTTAATACAAAATGCCTTATCCTATAAAAAGGAATTAACACGTCAAGTTATATATTAAATAACATAAAACTATAAAAAAAAATCACAAAAATATGATATTGGAATTTTGGATGGTGTTGTTTTAGAATGCAACTCACAAAAAGTATAAGGATAGTATGGCATTAACCCAAAAACTTATAAACATACATGTATCTTCACTATTGGAAGGAGAATAATGTTTATGTGAAACAAATACTTAATATTTACTGTTTGGTATCATTGTATTAAGTAATTAATATGTTAATAGAAAGATTTATAGTCTCTCATATTTCTTTATCTTTCTCAATCTATATATTGCTTTTCAATAATGAAAAGAAAACATCATTTATGATAAGCCCCTTTTATACCAGTGTGTAGATTGAGTCGTATTTCTCAAGGTTTTTGGTTTGAATTTTGTTTAAATATTTTTTAGCCTTTCTTCTTTAAGTGGAATTTTCAAGTATGGAAACCTTTCTTAATGAGGAAGATTTCATTTATCTCATAGTGGTGGGTGTAGTTGTGGGTCCTTAATGCTAGTATTTAATTTTGTTAAGGATAAAGAAATGATTCTCCACACCAGGTTATAATTTATGGCCTATGCAAGGTTAAACTCATGAAGTTCTAGTTTTCTTTTCTCAACTCTCCACAACTTTGACCCAATATAGATCAAGTTTTCCTATCCATATTTACACTTATTTAACTTTTATAGCAAATACTTTAACATTTTTTTATTTATATATATGTCCCTAAAGTGATAACATAGTTGTATATTGTGACTTCTATCGCAAAAGGGAAAAAACCAAGGTTTTGATCGATCTCAGAGGACGCATAGGAGGGAGCTCCGCTCCCTCCTTCAACCAGGCAGTGGTAAGCAGGGGAAAAAAACCTATGGAAAATGACAGAGAGCCTTCAGAAGGAAAAGATAGAAGCAATGAAGAAGAGCAAGAGGGAACCAAGGCAAGGGAGCACAATGATGCATTGGAAAATGTGGAAGATATCAGGGAGCAAAGCACTAAAGACAAAGCACACATGGGACCATGCAAGTCCAAAGCGACGGTAATTCCCAAAATCATTTTAAATGATACAGCGTTGCAGGCGCATAGGGATCACATGCAAACATATGTAATCATTTGTAAATTCATGGGGCTGTGGCCCACTGAAAAAGCTTTACAAACATGGATTAAATACCACTGGAAACCAAAAGGCAGCATTGACCTACATCTTGGATCCAAGGGATTTTTCACTGTAGTTTTTGCTAATATTGAAGACAAAGGCAGAGTGTTTGAAAGAGGGCCTTACTTCTTTGCTGCTGCAAGCCTCTATATGCGGTCGTGGATCATGAAATTTCCAGAACATGAAACTTTCACCTCAGTCCCAGTCTGGGTAAGACTCTACTCTCTACCTCTTGATTACTATCAAATGGAATCTCTATCAGCCATAGGAAATAAGTTAGGCCGTTTTGTCCAAGTTTATGAGGCCACTAGAAGGGGAAAGTACACTTCCTTCGCTAGAATATGTGTGGATATGGATCTCTCTGGAGCGTTGCCGGATGAGGTTATTCTGGAAGTGTTTGATGAGAAATGGATACAAATAGTAGATTACGAACACATTCCTTTCAGATGTCGCAAATGTCACGAGCATGGACATATGGTCAGAGACTACCCTCTCAGTAAGATAGAGGACAAAAGCAAAGCTAATATAATGAAGGATCCAAAAATCTTCTTCAAGGTGGTACACAAAGGAAAAGGGAGCAAAAGTGAAATATTCCTAATTAGCCATGGCTAATTGGAATATTTGTTTTTGCCCAATTTTTACCTTCTATAGTTATCTATAAATAAAAAAGTGAGGACGGGGGACATAACTCACTTTAAGAATAAAAATTCACTTCCTAGTAGCACAACATTGTGACTTAAGGAGGAGCCAAGGGGGCCAAAGGGGGACGTAGAAATGGGGCCCACACAGACACATGGAGGGACTATGCAGGAGGAAAGAACACATGGCAAGAGTGGAATCACGCAAGAGGAGGTGATCCTAGGGATTGTGAGAGGCAGAGGCTATAAAATAGAGAGGAGCCCCCTCATTTTGGATCATTCTAGTAATGAGCATTTGTGATAGTCATTTCAACTTAGAGCACATTGGCTGTTTAGCTAGTCGGTAGCACTGTTTAGTGCATTGAGTGTTTCTGTTCGGAGATCTCACCCTTAGCCCCGGGGACTTCGAGTGCTTGCTCGGGCAAGGTATTTCCATTAGCATTCTAGCGGTAGATTCATCAGCATTTCAGTAGCAGTTTCATCAACCTTTCAGCGGCAGTTTCATCAGCGTCTTTGAGGAACTGTGCAGAACTCCAAGGGAGTGATTTTCGAGGGTCGGCCATTTTAGAAAAACTTTCTGGGTTTTTCTGGGTTTTTGGAGTAGAGTCTGATTCCAGAGTTTCAACCTTTTCTTATGAGGGGAGTAGCCCCAAATCCTCATTCGATTTCTAGCAGCAATAGTAGCACGACAGTTTCCCAATAGCTGGGACACAGATCAATGTGAGGTCATTCCAGGAAAGCTTTCTGGGTTTTCTGGGTTTCTTGAGTAGAGCCTGAATCCAGAGTTTTAGCTTTTTCCGAGGAGGGGAGTAGCCCCAAATCATCATTTGTTTTCTAGCAACAGCGACAACACAACATCAACATCCACGTAGAGAAGTCATTATTGTCATTCTGAGAGTATTTATTCACTTGCCTTGTGCTAGTCGAGGTGCCATCTGTCTAATCACCTCTTGTACTCATTTATTGCTCAATATAATAAAATGGTTTAGCATTTCTCGCTGCATTTCTTGTGTATCTACTTATATTTCTGGTTTACATTATTATATGTTGTTCCACTGTTATTTTATCACTTCTGGGTTATTATATCATTTACACATATTTGGTTGGAGTTTTTGCTAGGGTTTGAGGAATATTCTGGGTTAGGAATATTACAGTGGTATCAGAGCATAGATCTGGCTCAGCCTGTGGAGCTAGCAATCTATGAAACTAGGGGAAAAACCTTATATTTGTTACAGAAGTTAGAGATACAGAGACACTGGGTGTAGGTTGGAGAATACCTACGGAGAGGGAGATTGTGTTCCTATGGCAGATGCAAAACAAGAGGAACCTGTGGTAGACGCAGAACAGAGAAAGCCAGTAGTGGACGCAGAGCATATGGCAGACGAGGATGGGAAGAGATTTACGGATATGCTCCTCAAATCAGTGCAGGACATGTCGAGGCAGATTGAGGTGATGGGGCAGAGATTCACAACAGTAGAGGCTAGACAGTGTGAGAGCCCACGATTTTTTGAGATCGGTGAGGGATCAGGTGCATCCCATCAGTTGCCAGAGCAACATGATACTGCGTAGCACTGGGCCTCACATGCCCCTACATGATCTACCATGACCACCTTTTTAGGAGTAAACACGGGGGTCGCAGCCCAGCAGGAGGCAGAGCCCTGGCATATGGGCGATTAATTTTGCAGAGTACCAGGCCTATGGGCAAGAGTTTAGGGAAGCCCTCTCATTCAAAGATTTTGTTTAGCTCCAGCGGGATAGCAGACCTTGTGATCATCACAGCAGGTACCGGCATTACCATGATGGCGACACCCACCATGCAGCGAGTAGATTCCACTTGCCTACGTTTGATGGCTCATCAAACAGTTCGACAAAGTCTTGGGTGGAGAAGCTGCACATTTATTTCTAGCTTAACCAGACATCGGAGGTAGAGGCCATCAAGGTGGCAACGTTGCATTTGGATGGCGAGGCCCATGATTGATGGTTTCATGGGATGGTTACATTGGGGAACTCCACAGCAACGTCATATGCCGAGTTTACCAGGAGACTGATGGAGCGATTTGATTGGAGGGAACCAAAGCAGCATTCCGTTGAGCTCACGAGGCTCAAACAGACAGGGAGCCCAGAGACCTACATTGCAGATTTCTTGAGGGTCTCTGTGATGGTGCCAGACCTCTCCACGGCACGAAGGGTCTATATGTATGTTGAGGGGTTAGCAGAGCTACTTCGGGTTCTAGTCCGATCCACTAGACAAGCTATGCTCCAGGACGCTATCAGCAGGACCCGGAACTTACAGGATGTCTTACCCAGGACCCGAACACCTTACCCCCAGAGATAGACTTTTCAGTCTAAGGGGAAGGATGTGAGGATTCCACCTCCAAAGGGGAATCTAGGACGAGTATAGCTTGACGATGATGCCAGGAGGGAGCTGAAGAAGAAGCGGTTGTGCTTCACTTGTCAGGAGCCATGGGCACCAGGACATAGATGTGCTGCTCGTAAAGCACATTTTAGTGAGGTCTTCTCCAAGAGCAGTGGAGAAGAGGATGACGAGGATGATGTGGAGGCAGGAGATAGCCATGCCATATAGGGACCTTTGCCACCTCCACCACCAATAGCAGGTGGTGCAGCTTTTGCACCCACTGGAGGGGTCCTTGCAGGGTTGCTGGAAGTTCCCAAGTATCTGATGCTACATGTACGAGGGACAATTTGTGGCTAGCGTGTATCAGTTTTGGTTGACAGTGGGGCAACCCACAACTTCATCGATGCCCAGATGGTTGAGCGAAGAGGTATACAGACAGAGAGCTTCGATGGGTTTTTAGTCTTGGTCCCAAGAGATCAGACCATCACGTGTGCTCGTTATGTTCCAGAGCTTTCAGTGACGATGGGCACCTACACCTTCACTAACCACTTTTTCTTGGTCGATATTCCAGACACCAACATGATACTGGGTGTTTAGTGGCTTATCACTCTAGGGAAGGCCACGACAGATTGGAAGACCCTGGAGATGGAGTGGGATGATGAGAAGACAGGGAGGCATGAGAAGATACGGGGATAGCACACATATCCGCCTCAGACTGTCTTGGCTCATCGGATGGAGGCAGTCTTCCGAAAGGGAGACATAGAGTGGGCAAGTGAGCTGCGTGCATCAGAGGTAGGAACTACAAGGAAGATGGTACACCCAAAGATATATTCTATCCTTGATCGGTATGCCATAGTGTTTGGGGAGATTCCACCAGGAAAACCACCAGATCAGGGGTTTGAGCACATCATCGAGCTTGAGTAGGGCATGCAGGTCATGATTACCACCCCCTATAGGCACCCCAAGGCCTATCGGGATGAGATTGAGTGGGCTATCCAAGAGTTGCTTGCATTTCCAAATTTCACACAGCCATTTGTTTTGGAGTGTGATGTGTCCGGAGAGGGGATCGGCACAATATTGATGTAGGGAGGTCACCCTATATCATTTGAGAGCTGGAAGCTCCTTCCACTCGAGAGGTTGTATTCTATATATGACAAGGAGATGTTGTCCATCATGCATGCATTGGCTAAGTATCGGAAGTATTTGGTAGGCAATAGGTTCAAGGTGAGCGCTGATCACAACAGCCTCATGTTCTTTTTGGAGCAAAAGTAGCTACAAGAGAGGCAGCAGAAGTGGATTAGTAAGATCCAAGCATATGACTTTGACATTGAGTATGTCAAAGGTAAGAACAACGTGGTAGCAGATTCCCTTTCACGTAGACCAACCACGTTGTCTCTTGTGAGCTTGGATACAGATTGGAGGGCTCGACTCTTAGTAGAGTACTCCAAGGACAGATTTGCATGTGAGGTTCTGGATGGGCAGGTGGCAGATGACAGGTACAGGGTGGTCGATGAGATCATCTACTACAGGGACTAGATCTTCTTGACTGAGAGGTCTCATCTCAAGAAGAAGATACTCTAGGCATCACATGATTCCCTATTGGCAGGACATCAGGGTTTTACTAAAACCTACAGGGCCATTAGGGAGAGGTTCTCATGGAAGGGCCTCAAGGAGGACGTATTCCAACACATCCGAGAGTGCAAATTTGTCTAGAGGAACAAGGGAGAGATGAACCATCCTGCAAAATTATTGCAATCTCTTCCCATTCCGGAGGGGAAATGGGAGAGTATTTCGATGGACTTCATCACAGGGTTACCCTTCGTATAGGGCAAGGATTGTATCTTTGTTGTCATTGATCAACTAACAAAGTACACACATGTTTTTTCCATATCCGCACACTATACAGTAGCACAGGTGGCTGAGCTATTCTTCAGAGAGATTTTCAGGTTACATGGTCTTCTTAAGACCATCGTCAGTGACAGGGACAACCGTTTCATGGGCGGGTTTTGGCAGGAGCTTTTACGGTTGGTGGGGATGGAGTTGACACCGAGTACCAGTTATCACCCACAAACGGATGGGCAGACAGAGATAGTTAACAAGTGGCTGGAGGGCTACTTGCATAACTATGTTAGTGGGCAGCAGTGGGCATGGCTGAAATGGCTGCATCTAGGGGAGTACTGCTATAATACTTCACATCACATGTGCATTGGTATGTCACCATTCTATGCTTTATATGGGTATCATCCTTTATCTTTTGTTGACGTGATGTTTGGTGATAGCAGGGCTCCTAGAGCCAAGATTTGGATCCAAGAGAGTCAGGATATCCTCCGAGTTCTCAAGGATAACATGGCTACAACACAGGACCAGCAGAAGCTATATGCCGACAGGGGTCGGGTGGAGAGGCAGTTCGAGGTAGGGGACATGGTCTACCTATGATTACAGCCATACCAACAGTCATCACTGAAGCAGAAGGGGACTGAGAAGCTCAAGGCCCGCTTTTATGGGCCATACAGGGTGATACGCAGGATTGGACAGGTTGCATATGAGTTGGAGTTGCCCCAAGGCAGCAAGATTCATAAAAATTTTCATGTATCCTGCCTGAAGAAGGAATTGCGGCAGCAGGTGACAATGATAGATGAGCTACCACCCATGGATGACGAGGGGCATTTGGTATTGCAGCCAAAGGCTATCATTGATACTAGGGAGAGACAGTTGCGGAGCAGGACGGTCCAGGAATTCTTGGTGAGGTGGAAGAATTTGATGGATGAGGATGCCACTTGGGAGAGTGAGAAGATCTTGCAGCATCCATCACTTCAGTTGCTTGAGGACAAGCAACATTTTTCCGGGGGAGACTGTAATATTCCTAATTAG